>PVIW01006461.1:0-86779 GCA_004026585.1 Noctilio leporinus
AAATATCATATGATCTCACCCATTACGGGACAATAATGAACAAAACTAACAACAAGCAAAACAGAACCAAGTATATGAATACAAGGAATAGGCCTTCAGTGGTCAGGGGAACGGGGTAGGGGGGAGGGGGAGGTAGAGGCAAAGAAGGGGAGCAGCTTAGACAAGAACCTAGTATAAAGGAACCATGGACATGGACAACGGGTGGGTTGACTTTGGGGGGAATGGGTGGGTGGGGAGGGGGACAGAGGGGAGCAAAAAGGGGATGGATGTAATACAACAACAATAAAATTTAAAAAAAAAAAAAGAAATCAGTCCAACAAGACATAACTCTTGGAAATATCTACACACCCAATACAGATGCACCTAAATATATAATGCAAATATTGACGGACATAAAGGGTGAATTGGACAATTTGGTACGATAGTAGTAGGGAATACTAACACCCCACTTACATCAACGGATAGATCATCCAGATAGAAAATCAATGAGGAAAGTGACCTTAAGTGAAACATTAGAACAGATTAACTTAATAGATATTTATAGGACATTTTATTCAAAAACAGCAGAATATACATTATTTTCAAGTGCAGTGGAATATTTTCTAGGATAGACCATGTTAGGCCACAAATTAGTCAATCAATTTAAGAATTAGGAATCTCATCAAGCGTCTTCTCTGATCAAAACAGTATGAAAGTAGAAATCAATTACAAGACCTGGCCAGGGAGATCAGTTGTTTAAATCATCACCCCAATACCCCAAGGTGCAGTGTGGATCTCCAGTCAGGGCACATACAAGAAGCAACCATTGAATGCATAAATATGTGGGACAATAAATTAATCTTTCTCTCTTTCTCTCTCTTTCTACATATATATCCCTCTCTCTCAAAAGAAATAATTAGACCTCAATTACAAGAAGAAAACTGAAAAAAAGAAACACAAGCACATGCAGGCTAAACAACATGCTACTAAATAATGAATAAGTTAACAATGAGATCAAATAGGTAATCAGAGCTAGCTTGAAACAAATGAAAATGCAAACACAATGACCCAAGATCTATAAGACACAGCAGAGCAGTTTTAAGAAAGATTCATATACCTACCTAGAGAAACAAGAAAAGCCTCAATTTATGCTCACACCTAAGAAGTAGAAAAACAATACCCAAAATATGTAGAAGGAAGGAAATAATAAAAATCAAAAGGGAAATAAATTAGTGACTAAAAAAAATAGAAAAGTTGAACAGAATTGATAAACCTTTCACCAAACTTGGTGGGGGGGCTGGGGGGTGCTAAATAAATCAGAAATTAAAGAGAAATGACAACAGAAACCACAGAAATACAAGGATTGTAAGAAAATGCCAAAAACAATTATATGCCAGCAAATTGGACAAACTAGAAGTAGATAAATTCCTAGAAACACACAATCTTCTAAGACAAATCAGAAAGAAACAGGAAATCTGAATAGACCAATTACTAATAACTAAACTGAATTACTAATTAAATGCCAACAAACAAAAGTTCTGGACCAGATGGTTTCGAAGATGAATTCTACCAAATATTCAAAGAATAATTAATGCCTACCCTCAAGCTCATTTTATTAGGGCAGCATTCCCCTGATGTTAAAACCAGGCAAAGACACTTCAAAAATAAAAGAAAAGAAAATTACAGGCCAATATCCCTGATGAACATAGATGTAAAAATACTAAACAAAAAGTTAGCAAATCAAATATAGCAATACATTAAAAAGACCATACACCATGATCAAGTGGGATTTATTGCTGGGATGCAAGGTTGGTTCAGCATCCATAAAGTAACATAACACAAACAAAATGAAGGATGAAAATCAGAGGCTGGATAGGTGCCAGCCTGTGAACTCAAAGGTCGGTGTTTCAATTCCCAGCCAGGGCACATATCAGATTGCAAGCCAGGTCTCCAGCCAGATCCATAGCTGGAGGCTGGTGAAAGGCAACCATACACTGATATTTCTCTCCCTCTCTGGCTCTCTTCCGTTCCCTCTCTCTGGAAATAATATATAAAATCTTTCTTTAAAAATGAACTTTAAAAAATTGTATGATTATATTGATAGATGCAGAAAAGAAATATTTGACAAAATTCAACAGCCATTCTTAAAAAAAACTCTCAACAAAGTGGGTACAGAAGAAACATACCACAACATAATAGAGGCCACATATAACAAACTACAGCTGACATCATACTCAACAGTGAAAAGCTGAAGGCTTTTTCCTTAATGTCAGGAACAAGACAAGGATGTCTATGCTCACCACTTTTATTTGACAAAGTATTGCAAGTCCTAGCCACACAATAAGACAAAAATAATAATAAATAATAAAGTATCCAAATTGGAATAGGAATAAAATTCATTATTTGCAGAGTGCATATACTATATATACATAACTCTAAAGAATTCAACAAAAATACCATTAGAATAAATCAATTCAGTGAAGTTGTAAGATACAAAATTAATATTCAGAAATTAGTTCTATCTTTATACACCAATAGCAAACAATCAGAAAGAGAAATTAAGAAAATAATCCCATTTATAATTACATCACAAAGAATAAAATATCTAGGAATATAATTAAGGATGTAAAAGACTTGTACTCAGAAAACTGTATGACATTGCTCAAAGAAATTGAAGAAACAAATGAATGTAAGCATATACCATGTTCATGAATAGGAATAGTTGACATTATTAAAATGTCCATATTACCGTAGGCAATATACAGATTTTATGCAATACTTATCAAAATACCCATGGCATTTTTCATAGAACTAGAAGAAAAAATCTAAAATTTATATGGGACCAAAAAAAGAACCTAAATAACAAAGCAATATTGAGAAAAAAAGAACAAAGTTGAAGGTATTGCACTACCTGATATCAAACTGTACTACAAGCATAGTGGTCACACAGCATGATAATAGCATAAAAACAGACACATAGGTCAATGGAACAGGACAGGGAGTCCCAAAATATGTCTATGCTATAAGGTCAATTGACATAAAACAGAGAAGGCAAGAATTTACATTGGGATAAAGAAAGTCTTTTCAATAAAGGATGACGGGAAACTGGACAGATAGATGTATAAAATGAAACGACCACTTTCTTACCCCATATACAAAAATTAAATGGATTAAAGATTTAAATGTAAAACCTGAAACCATAAACTGCTAGAATAAAATATAAGCAATAGACTCTTTGATATAAATCTTAGCAATATCATTTTTTAGATATGTGTCTTAGGACAGACAACAGCAGCTAAAATAAATAAATGGAACTACATCAAATTAATAAGTGTCTACATTGCAAAGGGAACCTACTAAGTAGGAGAAGATATTTGCAAATGATATGTCTGAATAGGGGTTAATACCAACAGTTATATAAACAACTGGCACAGCTTAACATCCAAAATAAAAAAATAATCCCATTTAAAAATGGGTAGAGGACACATAGAGACTTCTCAAAAGGACATATGGATAGCTAACAGACACATGAAATGATGCTCAGCATCACTAATCATAAGGGGAATGCAAATGAAAATCACAATGAGATACCTCCTCACACCCGTCAAAATGGTTATTATTAAATCAACAAACAAGTGTCTGCAAGGATGTGGTGCACTGTTGATGAGAATGCAAACTGGTGCAACCACTGTGGAAAACAGCATGGAGGCTCCTTAAAAAATTAAAAGTAGACCTAATGACCAAGCAATTATACTTTCTGTTATTTATTCAAAGAAATGCAAGACAACGATTTAAAAATATATATGCACTCTTATGTTCATTGAAGCATTCATTAAAATAGCCAACCAAGATGGAGGCAAACTAGGTGTCCATCAATGGACAAATGAATAAAGATTTTGCACATACATACAATAGAATATTACTCAGCCATGTAAAGTATGAAATTTAGCCATTTGCAACAATATGGATGGACCTAGAAGGCATATGCTAAGTGACATAAGTCAGAAAGACAAATACCATATGATTTCACTTACATGTGGAATCTAAAATACAAAGTAAATGAAACAGAAACAAACCCATGTATACACAGAACAAATTGATGCTTGCCAGGAGAAAGGGAGATTGGGATGATGGGTAAAAGAGATGAAGTGGATTAAGATGTATGAATTGCCAGTTATAAAAATTAGTCATGAGAACATGATGTACATACAACATAGGGAATATTTAGATAATAATATGGTAATAACTATGTAGTCAGATAGGTACTAGATCTATTATGATCACTACATCAGGTATATAAATGTCTGATCACTATATTGTACATCTAAAACTAATATAATACTGTATATCAATGGTAATTGAAAAATATTTTTAAATGCAATACATAATCGGACAAATTTTGATCAATTCATCTTAACCTAAAATGAAGGTGAGATTTAATGGGTGAAGAGTCTGAATTAATAATGTATTGAACTGGGAGTCCTGGATTTTTCTTTAGTTTCCAGGCAAAAATCAATTACAAATGTCAAGTCTTGTTAGGCCTTTAAAAATATTGCTTCCCACTTTCCATATTTAAGGTGATGCAACTAACATATGTCACATCTTTCCTCACATAATAGCTAAAGATTTTAAATTTTCTTTTCAAGTAGAAATTTTAATCAATCTAACATAATCTAATCTTCAAGCAAATAATTGAGCAATTACACAAATCAAGCAAAAGAGGTCTAGATATTCACCAAGGTAATGTATTGCTAAGTAAGTCCAGATGATCTAATGGGGGACTCAATGACTCTCCTCAGCTTGTAATTCAGTTGTTCAAGATGGATTTCTATTATATAAAATTAAGTCATCACAAGTACTCTATTCATATTAAGAGTTTGTTTTAAGATACTTAGAATTTCACTTGGTTAAGGAAAGGAAAACTGATTGTTTAATCTACTATTTTTGAGGTGAACTGTGGAAACGAAATTTGAATAAACTCTAACTATAAAAGCAATATTGTATCAGAAGCCAAATTGTAATGATGAATCAAGATGAAGGTTAAAAATGGTTTGAGAAAACCTATTCCTACCTAGAGAACTATAGACACATTCAGGAAAAACTTAGAATAGGGAAGGGGCAAGGGCAAGGGTACCAAATTGGAAGCTATAAGGAATGTCAAAGATGGAGGAGACAAAATTTTTTTCTCAAAGAGCTTACCACCTATTTGAGAACAAAAGATACACATGTGAAATGACCATCGGACATCTGTGCAAAGTGGAGGTGAGGTGGGGAGGAGAAAGAGCCAAGGAACAATCAGTGGCTTCAGCCGTAAAAGAAAAAGGAAAAGGAAAAGGAAAAAAAAAAAAGTGCCATCTGAGACAGTATGAATGAACTAAGAGAGTATTATGTTAAGTGAAATAAGCCAGATAAGACAAATACCACGTGATTTCACATAATGTGGAATCTAAAAAATAAAACAAACTCATAGATACAGAGAACAAACTGATGGTTGCCAGTGAAGTGGGGGCTGGGTTAAAAAGGGGAAGGGGGTTAAGAAATGTAAACTTGCAGTTATAAAATAAGTCACAGGTTGTGATGTGCAGCATAGGGAATAGCCAGTAATATATTAAGAACCATGGTGAAAAACAGCATTGTGGCAATCAACCTAGAAGGAATATAAATGCTGAATCACTGTGTTGTATACCTGAAACTAATATTGTATGTCAACTATAATTTAAAATAATTTTTTTCAAATTTAGGGAAAATAATTGATGAATCTAAATGTTAACCCCCTTCTGGGTGAGTCAACAGACTTAAGTTAGATGACTTATCAAAAATTCATACATTGATTTACTAATGTTAAGGATCTAGACTCATGACCTTATTGCTCATCCAATATTTTGTCTATTGTGCAGGGTGGCTTTTCCCTCTAACTTTGCTTCTTCAGGCTTTGCTTTTTTGCATTCAGGGAAGAATGCCAGGAAAGACACATTGGGTCAGCTCAGCAATACCAAAAATGGCAATTTAATCATCAAAACAATTAGTGAACCACTATAAGGAGATGGCTTTTGTCAGTAAGCAACAGAGCAAGTTGCTCTTTTCTTACCTTCAGCAAGAACACACAAAGGATAAATCGGCATCCACAGTGTTTGACTGAGCCACGTCAGGGCAGCATAGGATATTCCTATGACTGCTAACATGCTGTAAGTGTACCTAAACAGAGACAAGGAACTTATAAGCATCATTTGCTGCTGATGTCTGGAAAATAAGAAAATGAAATACTTTACTCTGTAATTACACAAATAAAACTGGAATGTGTGCAGATTCCATACTTTATGTCCTATAATGTAATATAAGCAGCATAGTCTTCAAAAATGAGGAGAGAGAAACCATGTTAGTCTAGCTTCTCTCATGAAGTGGATCGTGGATAATCAAGTCTACTTGATTAGTGACTTCAATTTAACTCAGAAGTCAAGCCCATTTTATGCAACAAGCAGCTAGGGTGTTTGTTTGTTAATGACAAACAAAACGTAAGTATCCAAGGAGTGAATTTTAAAAATAAACACATGACTTCCAAATCCTTACTGGCATGTCCCTGTTTCTGTAGTTGTGCCATCTTATGCGATCAATTAGTTAAAGAACTGTACTGAGGGGCTTGTTTGTGTTACAAGAGGTAGTTTAAAACCTGCTTTTGTGATGCAACAGATGAAATAGTCTACATATTTTTTATTTCTTTATTCTTTAAATAGGCCAGTTGTTCTCCAGTTTAGGCAAATATCAAAATCACCCAGAGGGCTTCCTATGACACAAATTGCTAGGGCCCATCCCCAAAGTGTCTGATCCAGTGGGTCCAAGGTAGAGCCTGAGAATTTGTATTAAAAACAAATTCCAGGTGTGCTGATGCCCTGGTCCAGAGGCCATATTGTGAGAGCTACTGAAAAGGCAGTGAATACATATGGCAAACAAAATCCAAGATCTTGAAAACACAATTGTGCAAAGTAAATCTTTCATTCCAGGACCCTAATTCCACTCCTCAAAGGCAATGACCAATACTAATTTCTTAGTCTTTCAGAAACATATTTTTGCATATGCTTATCTATGTGTATATGTATTATATATACTATATACCAACATTGCAAGTCCTCACTAAACATGACATGTTATCAAACTTTTGGATCTGTACCAATCTAAGTAAAAAATGACATCTCACTTTTTTATTACAAGAGGAGATACTTTTAAAGATTTTATTATTACTTTTTAGAGAGAGGGGAAAGGATAGCAGAAGAGAGGGAGAAAAACATCGATGTATGGTTGCCTTTCACCTGCCTCCAGCTACAGATCCAGCTGGTGACTTGGCTTGCAACCTAGTTCTGTTGCCCTGGCTGGGAATTGAACCAGAAGAGTAGATATATTTAGAAGCCACTTTGTTTAAATCCAATGTATTTTTTTTTTCTTTTGTTGCTTATGATTTTGGTATCATATCTAAGAACCCATTACCAAATCAAAAGCACAAAGATTTACCCCTATGTTTTCTTCTAAGAGTTTTATAGTTATAGCTCATATACTTGTTTGATTAATTTTGAGCTAATTTTTGTACATGACATGAGGTAAGGGCCCAAATTCATTCTTTTGCATGTGGATATACACTTGTCATAAACTATTGAATGATTTTGGTAACCTTGTCAAAAATCAGTTGACCATGAATAGGAAAATTATCTCTGTAGTATCAATTATATTCCATGATATATACAAATGCCATTTCACACTGCTGATTATTGTTACTTTGTGTAAGTTTTATTTATTTATTTTTTAAGATTTTACTTATTACTTTTAGAAAGAGGGGAAGGGAAAGAGGCAGAGAGGGAGAGAGACATCAATGTATGGTTGCCTTTCACCTGCCTCCACCTGCCCAGAGACCTGGCTTGCAACCTGGTTATGAGCCTGGCTGGGAATTGAACCAGAGACTTTTGGGTTTGCATGTCGGCGCCTTACCCACTGCACCACCAGCCAAGGAAACTTTGTGTAAGTTTTAAAATTGGGAAGTGTGAGTTTTCCAATGTTCTTCTTTTTCAAGATTGTTTTGGTTCTGCTGGGCTCCTTGAGTTTCTGAGTTTTCAATTTCGGAAAAGCAGCCAACTGGGATTCTGATAGGGATTGCATTGAATTTTTAGATCAAATGGGGGACTCTTAACAATATTAAGTCTGCTACCCTTAAATAGGTATATCTTTTCATTTATTTTAATCTTCTTTAGTTTCTCTTACCACTGTTCTACATTTTTGGTGTCTTAAGTTCTATACATCTTTTGTTAAACTTACTCCTACTTTGTTTTTTGATGGTATTGTAAATGGAATTCTTTTCTTTTTATTTTTTTTAAAGATTTGATTTAATATTTTTAGAGAGATGGGAAGGGAGGGAGGCAGAGAGGGAGAGAAACATCAATGTATGGTTGCCTTTCACCTGCCTCCAGCTACAGATCTGGTTGAAGACCTGGCTTGCATCCTGGTCATGTGCCCTGGCTGGGAATCGAACCAGCAACCTTTGAGTTCACAAGCCAGTGCCTATCCATTTAGCCACGAGCCAGGGCTGGAATTATTTTCTTAATTTTACTTTAAGTCATTGCAAGTGCAGAAAATATAATTAATTTTTGCATAGTTATTTTGTATTCTACAAATGGTTGAACTATTTTATTAGTTTTAATATTTTGAGTAGAATTCCTTTAATATTTTGTATAAACACGAAAGATCATATCATCTGCCAATAAAGACAGTTTTACTCCTTCCTTTCAGATATGGATTCCTTATACAGAATTTTCTTGCCTAATTGCCATGGCTAGAACAATGGCGAATAGAAGGGGCTAGTGTGGACTTCCTTGTCCCCCTGTTTCTGATCTTAGGAGAAAAGCATTAGTCTTCCATCATTAACCATCAAGGTAGCTGTAAATTTTTGTGGATGCCTTTATCATGTGCAGCAAGTTCCCTGATCTTAACTTTTTAAAAAAGTCATCCAAGGTAAGTTTAGAAGATAATTATACCTGGATTTTATAGGAGAAAAAATGAGTTTCAAAAAGGTGAGATAATCTGGAGTTTCACATTGAGAGAAATGAAAACATGTGTACACAAAAGCTTGAACATGGATATAACAATTAAAAAGTAGAATCAATCCAAATGGAAAATGTGGTATAGCAATATAAGTGAATATTATTCAGCCATAAAAAGGAGTGAAGTACTGATAGATGTTACAACATGGATGAATCTTGAAAACATTATGCTAAGTGAAAGAAGACAGTCACAAAAGGCCACATAATGCATGACTCCATTTATATGAAATGTCCAGAATAGACAAATCCATAAAGACAGTACATTAGTGGTTGCAAGGAACTGGGAAAAGGAAGAAATGAGTAGTGACTAATGCATTTGGGGTTTCTTTTAGGGGTGACAAAAATGTTCTCAAATTAGCCTTGCATGGTGTGGCTCAGTGGATTGAGTACTAGCCTGCAAAGCAAAGGGACACCAGTTCTATTCCCAGTCAGAGCACATGCCTGGGTTGCAGGCCAGGTACCCAGGTGAGAGAGTGTGAGAGGCAACCACATATTGGTGTTTCTTTCTGTCTCTTTCTTTCTCCCTTCCCCTCTCTCTAAAAATAAAAATATTAAATCTTTAAATTCTCAAATTAGATAGTGGCAAGGGTTGCACACATCTTTGAATACCTTAAAAACCAAATTTTATACTTTAAAAGGGTAAATTTTAATATATGTGAATTATCTCAAAGTATAAGTAATTTATCAAATATCATATAGCTAGTAATAGTGTAGGTAGGGTTCATCCTGAGATCTTCTCCTTCTGTTTCCAAGTCTTCCCATAACATCATGATTCCACTCTCAATGCATGAGTCACTTCATTTGGTAATGGATCTACAAAATTTATCTGAGCCTGAACTAAGTCAGAAAGAGTTGGGCATACAAGAGAACAATATATTAGAAAGCCACCATCCCCACGGAGGCCTGTGTTTCATGAACGGGAAATCATGGACTACTAAAGTCCATGAGGTATGCCCAAGTCTATGAAATGAGCAGTTAAAAATGAGAAATAACATGCTAAGTTCGATATACAAAGAATTACAGTCATTTTAATTCAACAAAATATTCTAATTTACTCTGGGGCACAACCCATTATTGAGAAATATTTTAACTCAGCTAAGTTATTGACAATGTAATAAAAAATGTACATAATCTCAGCTAATTTGTCACTTATTCACATCCAGATTCAATGAGGGAGACAGCTCTCATTTGTAAAAGCTAAGCAGCAGTTAGGACAACTTCCAAGTGAGCCACGGAGCAAAGCAGGCTACCTTGCCCCACTGCTGGTGGAGGTAAGACTAGGTTCATCTCCATCTTCTTGCAAAGTTTTAGAATTAGTGGGAAACTGAAGACAATCTAAAGAAGGTAAGGGTTCTAACCAGAAGCCCAAGGATTCCCAGGGAGTCCATGAAAGAACTTCAGTCAGTCTTTGAACTCACTGAAATTGCATACAAACGTGTGTGTGGAGATACATTTTTTCTCAGAGAGATGAGGGCCATATATTTAAAATACTCTTGAATTCACAGAAACCCACTTTGTTAAGTTCTGACTATGACAGGATAAAAAAAGCTTGCTTTGTTTACTAGAGTAACATGTACCAGAGTAATTACAAGGAATGACTTTCATTATTAGCAAACATCTATGAGGTTTATTCCAAACTTGTGTTAGGCTAAGTCTTCTGCACCGACACCTGCACTAATTTGCTTTTGTAAGGCCGTGATAGATTTTCATTATCTTTGACATGCTCATTATGGAAAGCACAAAAAAGTACATTTTCATATAAAGATAAAATAATTTCAAAAGGGTTTTTTTTTCTCTCATCCCAAGTAACCAAACATAAGCAGCTATTATGGTTTCACGGCAGAAAGCAATTGGCTTTGTTTGAAGAGGTTATTTTGCCTCCTTACCTAACCATATCCAATAGATTCCAAAAGATGAATAAAACACACACCACATATTTCTCTTGGACTTCCTCTTGACTGGTGATCACCACAAAGAGGATGATTATTCTTTCTGTGAGCTAACAACAAAAAAACAAAAACAAAAACAAAACAACAAAAAAACAGCAGAGTCAAGAATTAGGATCATCTGTTAAGCATGTAAGTAATTTTCTAATATAAAAATAAAGAATTCCCCTTAAACATATGCTTTAACTAGAAATACATATCCTAAACTTAAAATAATCTCTGAGGGAGTGGAGTTATGGGTAAATTTCATTTCCTCCTTTTTGTGTGTGTGTGTATTCTCCAACCATATATAATAAATAATAAGATAACATTTTAGGTTATTTCCCCTCTTGTAATACATGCACACATGTTTGAACTCACTTTGGCAAACTTTTATTGCATGACTGCTATGGATTAGATGCTAAGATTATAAAAGTGGTCTTTGTACCAGAGGGTAGCAGCAGCAAGAGAATGCGAGGCAGTAACTATAGCACTGTGTGAACAATGCTGTCACTTAAAAGTCTTCTGTTCAGGTGTAGGAGATACCTGGCTGGGGAAAGAATGCAGAGAGATTTATGAAGACAGGTAACATTTCAGTTAAATCTTGGAGAATAGATAGAAGTTTGTGAGGTAGACCAGATAAGAAAAGGACCTTCCTAGGCCAAGGGAACAGCCTCAGCAAAGAGGCAGAGATGTGAAAACACAGCTTGCATTGGGGAGTAATGAGAACCCCTGGGGGCTACAGGTGGGTGCAGAGAGGAAGTAATAGGAGATAAAGCTGAAACCCTGTTGTTTCATCCAACAAGGAAGCCATCCTAGTTTTATTTATTTATATTTTAGTGGGGGCAGGGGGGCAGGGAGAAAGGGAAAAGTAATATAATCCTAACCCTCATAAACTAGTAGCAAATGAAAAGAATTCAACATACTCATTTTTTCAAGTCATTTACAAATTATTGAGAATTCACACAAGTATGGTTTAGTGCTAATTACTGACCTCAAAAAATACATTCCTCTTTCCCAATCTAAATACAATGTACCATCTTATGGTTTATTAATATCTCTTGTACAGTCTCTATTTTTATGTTTTTAATAGTACATTTTGCTTTTCTTTCAATGGAGGTTGAGGGAGCATATCAGTGATAAAAGAAAGGGGAAAATATATTTTTCAATAGCTGTCTTTGTTTTTAAAGCAGCTTAAGAAGAAAAGACTGGGATAATCTATGAGTTAGAATCACAGGCTATTAGTCCTGGAAAATCGTTTAGTGCAGAGAAATCCAAGATTTGCCAACAACGGACCACATGATCAGAAATCCACATGTATAAGCTCTATCAGCATGTTTATGACTACAGCAGTGAGTCAAGGGGGCCCTTGCTTAGCTATGGGAATTAGATATGATTCAAACCTTAGTCAAAGTATGGAAGCTGTGTACTGTTTTTCTTTTGTCAGTCTTTTCTTTCTTGATTTAATTATAGTTCTCTAATGAATTGAACTGCAATGATAGTTACCAAGTAATCCAAGATTGTTCCATGACACCTGGCTGCCTTCAGATATAAGATCTTGGCAGCAAACAACAATTTAGGAACCACCTAAACTTACATTTAATCACTGCCTACTAATTAAGAAAATCATTTTTTGATAAAATTTCAAGACATACATACATAAAACACCTATTTCTAATTACATGGTTAACTACTAAAAGAAAAAATTCAGGTACCTCTTGATAAGATGGATTTCTAATATTCCCCTCCAGATACTAACCTAACCCTACCCTTTTACAAATAAGGAATTGGGGGACCAGACAAGTTAAGTGACTTGCCCAAACTAGTGGCAGACCTGAAAACTGAAAAAAAAAAAAAAAATTATATATATAGATATATAAATAATATACTATACAGTATATATTATATAATTTACATAGTATATAGTATATGCTATATAATTTACATAGTATATGGTATATATTATACATATACTATATATAATATAGTATATATAATATATATATTTACACACTATATTCCTGGAAACCTGGAAATTTCAACTTCAATTCAAGTTTCTTGGTTTCCAGAGTTGTAAGCTATCCACAATGTCAATCCCTAATTGATGAGTGCAGAGAAGAAAATATCTTCAGAGAGAGAATGGAGCTACATAATGAAATTCACCCTGCTGAAAATCATTACTCAAGGGTCTGTGGCATATTAGTGATAGAATCCCAATTACATAGAAATCATCAATCAAAATGTCTCCCACCCCCAAAAAACCATATACAACCATGTACATACATGTGGGTATGTAAAGATCCCTCCCCTACTGTTAGTCTAATAAATTATCTGATGGTTATCTAAGCCTAACTTGACCATTCAATGGCCAATACAGTGGGAGAATTTAGGTGGACGTATTCTCAAATTAATAAAAATCAGTATTTAATGGTTACTTTATGCCAGATTACAATCAGACATCACCTCATTTAACCTCCCAAACAACCCTAAGAAGTAAGTACTATTACTATTATCTGCTTTTGCATTTCATAAAGTAAAAGTGACCTGCCTGAAGATCTGAAATCAAAATCTAGACAATGTAATTCTAAATCTCTTGTTCTGAAACACTAAGACACATTCACTTCTGTTCTTTTATGGCTACCCATGTGCCTCTTATCAGGTTATATTTTATTCTTTTAAAAAGGATCTCCTCAAAAGTTAAATCTTAAAATAAGAAACTCCTTAATTTTTCAAAAGATTTTATTATTTTTAGAGAGAGGGGAAAGGAGAGAGGCAGAGAGGGAGAGAGACATCAATGTATGGTTGCCTTTCACCTGCCTCCAGCTACAGACCTGGCTGGAGACTTGGTTTGCAACGTGGTTATATGCCCTGGCTGGGAAACCTTAATTTTCTTAACCAATATGAAAACAATTTTAAATAGGCTTAAACATTTTTCTACTTTTCTTTACCTATAATAATTTTACTAGTTATTTGGAGCTTTCATTTGGGAGAAATTAGCACTTTGTCATTTTTAAACAAACCCTATGAGAACATGACTAATTACTAATGAATATCTTATAATGTTTAGTGCAATTCAAGAGGTTGAATAAAAACAGTAAAAAAATTCTGTAACTGAGCCCAAATTAAACATGGTTGTAATGCGGTCTTCTCAAAGGTATGGTAATTATAAATTAAAAATAGTTTACATTTTTATGTTCTATTTGGGAATCTTAAACTCCAGATTAAGCAATGACTAAAACTAAGTTGCTATGTATACATGGCAGGTAGCACTTAAGTTATAAACTGTTGGAGGGGGTAAAATGATACTTCAGCTATATGGAGAATTTCAATAATCTTAAAAAAGAAATTGGTTTTAGCCTCAAAGACTATTTTACTCTCAATCTTGTGAACTTTTGTTGAGAACTTCAGAAACACACCCTTAATCACCAATTACTTTCTTCTATTGGACAGAAGCATTTAATAATTGTAGCTTAAACTTTTTTATTTATTTATCATCACTCAATAGATATTTATTAAGCAAACTGTTCTGGGTCATGCAGGGTAAAGCTATGAACGAGACCAAGTCCCAGCCATCATGGTATTTACATCCTACTTGGGGAGATAGTTGAGAGTTCAGGACAAATAACCTAAATCCAAATTTTTCCTGCACCAATCACTATTTATTTCTTTATTTATTAAAGATTTTATTTATTATTTATTATTTCCAGAGAGAGAGGTAGGGAGAGAGGCAGAGAGGAGGGGGAGAGAGACATCAACGTATGGTTGCCTCCAGCTAAGGACTTGGCTGGAGACCTGGCTTGCAACCTGGTTATGTGCCCTGGCTGGAAATTAAACCAGTGATCTTTGGGTTTGCAGGCCAGCATCTTATCCACTGTGCTACCAGATAGGACACCAATCACAATTTATGTGACCTTGGGTAATTTATTTAACTTTTGAGCTCAATGATTATACTAAAGATAATAATTAGTATTATGTAGTAAATACATAGGATAAGGTTATGAAGACTAAATAAGTTAATGCATGTGAAAAATTTAGAATCAGTATTTGGCGGCACATAGAAAGCCCTACATAAATGTAAGCTATTATTTTTTAAAACATAATTTAATGTAGTTATTAACATTTCATAGGAAAATATACTTTTCCCTATAAATATTCAAGACTATCAATGAATAAAAAGTTAATCTCCTGGCTGGTAGCACAGTGGATAAGGTGCCAGCCTGCAAACCCAAAGGTCGCAGGTTCAATTCCCCGGCCAGGGCACATAACAAGGTTGCAAACCAGGTCTCCAGTCAGGTCTGTGGCTGGAGGCAGGTGAAAAGCAACCATACATTGATGTCTCTCTCCTTCTCTGCCTCTCTCCCTTCCCCTCTCTCTAAAAATAATGAAATAAAATCTTTAAAAAAAAAAGCATTTAAAAAAAAAGTTAATCTCTGTATCTGTAAAATTATACTGTGAATATAGCTTTATAATTATCACAAAGAATTCCATGAACCAAATGCAAAATAAAAAATAATATCTAAAATCTTACCTACAGAGTGAATTGTATGTATTAATTCATTCCCAGGAGGCTTTGAGGTTTTGAAAATCTCATAGGTTAACACTATCTTTAGTTTTATCTATTAGTACTATAAACCTGTCCCCAACTAAAAACTGAAGATAAAATCTATGATTTTATGGAGAATCAGAACATTATTTCATCTGGCAATGCAAAGAAGTACCTGCTTCATAGATAAAAAGAAAGTAAGGTGAAAGCTTGCTGTTTCTAAAAGGGTTTATTTTAAAATACTCTCCCTTGGAATTTCCTTTATGTTTGTGCTCATAACATTCTGTAACTGTGAAATCTTTGGAGTGCTTGCTTGTCCTATCAGAAATAGAAAGTGATATTGGTAACTATAAAGATAATTTTACAATCTGGGCTCACAAATGGAATTATAATATTGGGGTAATAATTTCTATTGCTTTGATTTATAGATTTTAAAAATTGTGTAAAACATACATGTGCAGCTGTGTTTATTGGGATGCAAAGAGAAGGAGGCAGAATTGAGCTATTTTCATTCAGTTTTGTATTGTATGAAGTCTTTGCCTTGTGAGCATTTTTCACCAGGTAAAGAAGTCAACTGAATATCTCTGAGGGTTCCCTAAAGTCACACCAATCTAATGACACAAAAGTTTGGTGGATATTTTCCCCTCTTCTTGAGTGAAGCATCCTCAAACTATATCAATAAAAACCTCTTTCTCAGACATCCATTCATGCAAAGTCAGAATAAAGCCCTTCAAAGTCATCAAAATCAACATTTCAGAGTTGACGGTATTTCTGTTGTATAAAAGCCAGGTTGCTTTTATTAAACCTACTGAAGTAAACTAATTTACCAATTCAACTTTTTTTTTTTACTAAGCTAATAAAATACTCAAACTCATTTGAAAGGAATGGATTAGAGAGGTGAGATACTTGATTTTCACTTGTATTATCATTTCTAATAATAAATATCTACAATTTTTTGGACTTTTTAATTTTCCCATTTTATAAATTTTAAACACCAAAAGTTAACTATATTTCCTTATGTAATTTTAAGTGGCATGCAATCATTTCAAAAAATGGATGTCTATAAATAACTATTTATAAGACAGTTTTGCCCTTCTCCCTTAAAGTGTATTTTTAAAATACATGAAAATATATATCTTGTGTGTTAAATTATTATAGTCTTATTATATGCATATTTTTCCTCCTTTTTTCGTTAGCAATTGTGTGTAATTCTAAAAATTCATAGTGGTTTTTCTCTGTCAAAATGAAGATGTGTGTATACAACAATTAAAAATGCACAGAACAAAACCCAGAAAACAAACTCCCCCTAAACACATAGCACCAACAGCTGATGCATATGATTCTAACTATTCAAGTAGCTTATCATTCCTACTCATTTTTGGAATGACTTATCTTGATATTTTGGAAAACCAGTTCCCAAAACAAGAATTCAGTTGTGACTCAGCAGCCTTACAAACTGAATGGCAAAATAACATCACAAATGTGCAGACTTGTTTTTCAGCCTACTTGAAATCATGGGCATTGTGCATTTTTATCAAGATACCATATGCAATCATCTATGATACTGTGTCAGTAGCTTAGCCACACTCTTAACTAGAGTTTCTTCACTTAAAAATGGGGAAATAGGAAAACCAAGAAAGATTTCACAACCTTAGAGTTTTGTTTGGTTATTTTAAAACAGGGGCCTCAGGGTCATAACAGCTCATAATGAAGGAATTCTGTCCGCAGAATGCTAACAAAGGAAGGGAGAGAAAATGAAACTGGACATGATAACATTTGCTTCTGAAGCTTTCTCCAATACCATGTCCATAGAGGAGATGGTAAATGGATAAAAGAAATAGAACAGGTGAACTCTCAAAAAGATAGAAAGAGGAAATCAAACAATCACAACAAAAATGAATAATTATCAGCCCAGGATGAGAATGGTCATTGTCTTCCCAATATGGTGATTCCTGACTTGATATTTCTCCCAATAAAAGAAAGACTTAAAAAGCATTTGAGCCCCATTAATAGTTGCCTCTGCAACCTCGCTTTTGAATAAAGTTTCAATGTATATTTGACATTATTTTTAATTACCAGCTAGAATATATTTTGATTACAGTGATCATATTTCTACAGTTTCAGTTAATAGTGATTAAAATCACACTTGAATATTTTGGAATTTCCTTGCTGGTGTGGCTCAGTGGACTGAGCGCCGGCCTGAACCCAGGGTCACCAGTTCAATTCCCAGTCAGGGCATATACCCAGGTTGCAAGCCAGGTTTCCAGCCAGGTCCCCAGCTGGCAGCATACAAAAGGCAACCATATGTTGATGTTTCTTTCTCTTCCCTTTTTTCCTCTCTCCCTTCCCTCTTCTAAAATAAATAAATAAATAAAATAAAAATATTCTGGAATTTCTGGAACTCCAAAATATTGAATTTCTAACTTTTATATTAATTTCTATAATTGGGCAAGCCTACATAATTTTGGAGAACATTAAAATGTGCACATTTTTCTATGCATATTCAAAGCACTCTATTTTCTTTCTTAGAAATTTAACTGTCTTATTTCTCACTTGCATACATACATTGATGATAACTCAAAAAACAATACTCTTAATTTTGAAAATGCTAAAATTAGTATTAGCCAACTTAAATTGCAAAAGTAAAAAGACTAAAAACATATACCAAAAAGAAAACGTAACTCAGATTTTAGATGAATTTGACCATACTCCAAGAAAAATAATTTCATATGACAGAATATAACTTTCATTGAGCCTGAGCGGTTAATTATATTCTCTAAAATTAGCACCATGGGATGCTGGCATTATATGCATTCTGGTTGTTAACAAATAATAAATATCAATAACTCTTTTTTCCAAATAATATGGTTCTTCTGGGAGAGACATGTACCTTTTTATTTATTTTTATAAGGGAATGTGTTTACGGGAATTTTTCCAAGGTCATGGCTAGCTGACTGTTAGCTAACCACTACTTTGTTATTAGTAGTTCATACTTTAAATAGTGCCCTGATTTTATTTTACATTTGATAGTTCAACACTTAAAATGTCTTCATTTTGATGAATACTATTTCTCTACTTTTATTTAATAAAGTAAAACTTAAAATCACCTATAAACTTTTAATACTGATTTCTCATTAGGTTTCTTAGTATTGTACTCCTATTTCCATCTTTTAAATATTCGTGATATTTTAAAAATTTTTTAATACAGGGACCCATGTCACTCCTTCATTCAACAAAAATGTAAGGTGCGCATTCATATTCTAAGTACTTTGTCAGGTGCTGGCAATATGATCAGCTTCTAGCATTTTATTTTTACAATGCAAATTTATCAACTTTAGTTACTTATCCATTTTCCAATTTATTTTGTAAATAGTTAAAAAGCAGTCCACATGTAAATGTCTTTTTCTGAAGATTTTAAACACGTATTCTTATAGTCACCTAACCCTTATCCCTCCTTTTTAAAATGAGAATACTTTTTATTTTCCTTTAATCCAGCAATGAATTCTGTTATTGAATTTCTACCAATGAATTTCTCACCTTTCTTCAACCTGCTTTTAAAATGAACATGGTCATCTGCTAGAGACATAGTAGAGGGAACAAATAATAGCTAAAATAATAGCAATATCTACTAGTATTACAATCTTAGCTAAGTTCTGGCAACTTATTCCACTTATTTCCTCAGTTACTCCATGAGATACATGTTATTTTCACATCACATGAGAACAACTGTGACTTATTTAAATGCATACAGCTACTAAGAGGTAAAACTGGGATATGAATCCAAGTCCGGCTGACCCACAAGTCTATGATTACACACTATACTAGATAACCATGAACAATCTCTTTGCCATTTGTACCCAGTAAGAGTGGCAGAGTGAACAAGAAATGGCTAGGAAATATTCTATTTCAGAACAGGGGTGAATGGAACTTCTTAATTTTTCATTGCTTTATTATTTTTTTAACTGTTGACACTATTACAGATGTCCCCCATTTGCCCCTCCCCCTTTTTGCCCCTCCACCAAACTCCCCTCCTCTGCTTTCACAACACTGTTGTCTGTGTCCATGGGCTATGCATAAATACATATATTATGTTATCTGGATAATTTATTCCAACCCTCCCACTCCTTCCCCTTTGAAAGGAACTTTATAACAATTAAACTTATGGGGGGTAACATTGGTTAATAGCATTATATAATTTTCAGGTGTACAAATTATAATTCCACATCTAGGACTAATATCCAAAATATATAAAGAACTCACATAGCAACAACAATAGAAAAAAAACAATCTGATAAAAATTGGAATGAGAACCTAAATAGACACTTTTCCAAGAAAGATATACAGACATAAAAAAATGTTTGACGTCACTAGTTACAAGGGACATGCAAATCAATACCGCAATGATTTAACACCTCACACCCATTACAATGGCTGTTATCAAAAAGATAAGAAATAAAAAGTATGGCAACAATGTGGAAAAGAGGGAACCCTCATCCACCACTGGTGGAAACATAAATTGGTGCAGCCTCTAAGGAACACAGTACAGAGGTTTCTCAAAAAATTAAGAATAGATGTTTTTTAATCATCTACTCTTTGTAAGGTATTGTGTGGAGAGTGTTCTTTCCCTGAAATAGCCCATTTACTATGGCTAAAGTGATCCCACAGTAGTAGGAAGAGGAGCCAGGCATCACACCCAAGCCTGAATGGCCCCAACCCAATGCCCCTCCCCAGTCCTATCCTGCCCAGGACACTGGCAGAGTTAGTGGGAAGTGGATGTGAAATCTCCTTCTAGGAGATGAATACTGCAGTTTTGCCCAGAGACACAAGCTTCTTTGCCCTGAATGTTTCCAATTGGCTCTAATGTTGCAGGTTTTGCAGATGAGGTCATTTTTTCATGGAATTTTCTGTGTTAGTGATATCGGTCTTAGGTATGCAAGGACTGGCTTCTTAGCTTCCATAAAGTCAAGAGAGGCTATAAACAGAACAAGTTCAGTATGAAACATTCAAAAATAATCAAAACATGATTCAAACCTACCTGCAGAAACCTAGGAAGAAGGTGGTTGGATTCAATGCCAACATATATGTGCAGCAACTCCAAGAGGGAGATGGATTGGCAAAGTCTCATCACAAGTCCAATAGCATAAAAAGTGTCAACCATTGAATCTGTGTCCAGTGAATTTAAAATACAGATACATTAAGTAAAAACTAGAGCACAACCCACACCTCTATAGCACTTTTAAATAAAATTGAGATTATGTACCCCCATTCTCACTGTACATATGAGAAATTTTCTAAATAGACTACTACATTAAAGTACACAACTGAAGAAAGTAGTTCATATTATAGTATTTTTAATTGCTCCTCTTCCAAAAAGTAAAAACTTGAAAAAGAAGGTTCCATGGCCAAGGCTATATAGCATTTACTCCCCATTTATGAGATTATAAACCAATTCCTGCATAAAAGTAAGCAGTAGAATCTAGACTACATCAAATATAAACAAGTTGGAGCCCTGGCTGGTTGCAGCATTGTCCCATACACCAAAATGTTGCAGGGTTCAAGTACAGGTCCGGCACATACTTAGGTTTTGGGTTCCATCCTGGGTCAGGGTGCAAACAGAGGCAACCGATTTATGTTTCTCACATCAGTGTGTTTTTCTTTCTTTCTTTCTCTCTCTCTCTCTCTCTCTCTCTCTCTCTCTCTCTCTCTCTCTCTCTCCCCCCCCCCTCTCCCTCTCCCTCTCCCTCTCTCTTTCTCTCTCTCTCTCTCTCCCTTCCTCCACTCCCTCTCTCCCTGCCTCCCTCTTTTCCTCCCTCACTTCTCTCATTCTCAAATATCAATAAATAAATCCTCAGATGAGGATTTTAAAACTGTGAATAGGTTAGAAGTGACCTTGTTACAGAAGTGGTATACTCACAGCTTTTCCATTGACAAGAAAATGAGAGATGAGAGAAACATGATTTCAGAGAAGCTTTCTAGAAATGGTATTAACAATGCCATGATATCAACATCATATACAGATAATGTGTGTCCTATACATATTTAGTGTTCTCAGGATTTTTGTCAGTTTTTTTAATTAAATTTATTTGGGCAACATTAGCTTCAGGTATGCATCTTTATCATATGACATTGGTATTATTCCCTATTGTGTGCCCACCACCTGAATTCTAATCTCCTTCTGTCACCATGTATTTGGTGCCCTTTAGCCTCTCCATCCTTCCCCTACTCCCCTTGATTTCTGTTAGTTTGACACACCAGAACTGGTACCTCTGGTGGGGGCTTTTGGAGTTTGCATTGCAGAAGGCCCAAATGAAAAAAAAATGAATTTAATGAAAGCTGAAATGGGAGGGAAACAAATGTTTCTCTAAATAGGACAAATACATTGGTTTAAATTTTAAAATGAAATCCTGCCATATTAAGAAACATGTAAAGGAGACTCTGTTCTCTTTATACCTAGTGATCATAATTACCATCAAGTACTAAGGGTTTCTTTTCTCAGCAGCTCTATTTATGGACAATTCACAGGTGAGTTCTGAGGCCAAGACACTATACCAGCTTACTGGTGGCCTGCTCTTACTGTGTCACTGCCAGTCACACAGCCCCATGAAGGAGGAAGGAAGCCGGTGTTGCTAGTTTGGGTGATTAGATTCCTAGAAGCTGCTTACTTAATTTATACAATGATCCAAGAACTATACTGAACCTCCACTTAGCCATGTTCAGTCTGCCTTCCATATAAATAGGTTACATTTATTTAATAAATAGCTTTTATAATTATAATAGTAGGATAAAAATTTAAAAATAGTCTGTTGACTAAAGCAATTGTTTCCCACTGGAAAGGCCAGGAGGCAAAGAGTTCACTACTTATGACTGGTGCTGTGAGTGACCTGTGGTATGCCCACAAAGCCAGAGCCAATTTCTAAGATCTAGAAGTGGTTTGCTTGTTTTTCTAAAAATACAAAGGAAGCCCTGGCTGGTGGTATACTGGATAAGGAGCCGGCCTGTGAACCCAAAGGCTGCTGGTTCGATTCCCAGCCAGAGCACATAACCAGGTTGCAAGCCAGGTTTCCAGCCAGGTCCTTAGCTGGAGGCAGATGAAAGGCAACCATACATTGATATTTCTCTCCCTCTCTGCTTTTCTCCTTTCCCCTCTATCTGAAAATAATAAATAAAATCTTAAATAAATAAAAATACAAAGGAAGTTTTCCTATTGCCTGTGTTTTCCTCAGCTTGATGACTCCCAGCACTCAGCTGAAATTCAAGCCTGAGGTTGTACCTTTCAAGGTACTTGACAAACAAAAGAATTTTTTTGTAGATTTGCAGTAAGAAAAAAGTAACAAATAGTTAAAGATGCCTCAACAGTTGACTAACATCCTGATGATACAGAAGTCTGAATTGATGAGCACGGCATCACTTTTCCCAGATATATTCTACAGTTGCTTTTTAGCTGAAACCAGCAATTGCTCAAATTGTCAAGTCACCCAACAGTGTAAACTGTGATGACACTTACCCATGTGGGGATGGAACATGAAAAATATTATTTTGACAATCTTTTACTGATTCATATTTTTTGAAAATTGAAATGCTATTTAAATCTTTACTTTTTAGGAAACTGGAAGAAGCTCATAAGTTAAACTATTAATGTCAACTTCCATGTAAGTGATGATTCATCTACAAACTGTCATTTCTTAGAGACACATTATTCTTGAAGGGAGCCAAATAAAGGCCTGAGGTGTATCAAGTTTGTCTTTCATTTATTAGTAGTCTCCAATTACCTTAAACCTGGGGAATTAAAAATAAGGGCATATTGGGTTAATTCCTAATTTCTCTGCACAAAATGTTATACATACAGGAATTTACAGATTTCCTTCTAAACACACCAAACCTGCTCAGGTTTGGACCAGAACCAAGAAGGAAGAGAGGAGGCATCACCTCATTACCATGTCTACATTTTCAGGGCAAACTACATCCTCGGGGAGAAGCCAAACACCTTTTCCTCATTTTACCTTCCCCCTTCTCCAAAAAGGTTTTGGTTTTTTTTGTACTAAGCAAGTATGCTTTCTAAAACATGTGCTTGTGGTCCTGGCTGATGGCTCAGTGGATAGGTGCTGGCCTGCAAACCCAAAGGTTGCTGGTTTGATTCTGAGCCAAGGCACATAACTTGGTTGCAAGCCAGGTCTCCAGCCAGGTCTGTGGCTGGAGGCAGGTGAAAGGCAACCATACATTGATGTTTCTCTCCCCCTCTGCCTCCCTTCCCCTTGTTCTAAAAATAATAAATAAAATCTTAAAAAAAAAAAACAAAATTAAAACAAAAACATGTGCTCACTAAATTTAGAGGAGTGAAGGATATTAGGTAAAGTTCATAGAAGTGAAAAATTAATATCAACAAGACTAGGTGGAAACAAGGAAAAACTACCAAAGTGTTTTAGAGTTTTACCTTTTCCAAATGAAAAGAATCTGACTGTCATATTTGTAAATATCCATGAGTGGCCACAGAACTGGATTAAGTAGTAGATGAAAAGATAGGCATTCTTCCTATACCTACAAATATAGAAAATTCATTAAACACTTCCTTTATAATCATCCTTTCAGCATAATGCATATGTCTTTGGTTTTACTTCAAAATTCACTCTACCTTTGATATGGTTCTATTTCAAAATCCACTTTATCTTTGATAAAGTACTAATTTTGCTGTTCATCAATGGTTAAAAGTAAGCATTGCCAAGCCTGCCTTCAGTATTTTTGGAGGAAAAAAAATACATGAAGAGGTTGATGTAGTCAATGTGTTGTAAGTGCAGAACTTGACAGGGAGCTGGTTTACAGGTACAGAAAGGGAGTGGTGATGGTGGCATTCCCAAATGGTGGATAATTCAGTAGTTGGACCTACCTGACTTTTGAATGCATTATGTGACTAAGGTCAGTATCTCTCCACTGCCTCCTATTCTGCAAGGGCAGATGTTTCCTTCACCAGACACATACAGAAGGCAGTTTAGTGGTTCAGGCCAGAAAAGGGAAGTCAAGCTGGATTTTAAAATGGATTGCTGGAGAGATGACAGATGATTGACAGATATGCCTTGGAAGGAGTCCAGCCAAGCACTGTTTGAAGTGTCCCTGGAGTTCAGAAGGGTAGTGGGCGTGGCCCTGCCGGTGTAAGCAAAATTTTCTTCTAGTTGGGGATGTGAAACCTCTGGAAAGTAAGGCTAGAAAGTGGACACAGTGTAGTTTTATGACCGGCCTGGGGCACCCTACGGATGACACAAGCTCCTGAAGGGGTGGGGAAGAGGAATGCCTCCCTTAACACAGCATCAGAATCACTGGAGTCTCAGTTAAACTTGCAGTCCTTCGGCCCTACCACTCCATGAGTTTCTCTGGAACTGGGTCATCGGAAATGCACATTCAATAAGTATTTTGGCCGTAAGTGGATACAAAATTCTCCCTGCAACACTAAGTCTGACAATGTCAAGGGAAAGGCGCCGGGTCGGGGTCGGGGGCAGAGGGAAGGCAAGAAGGACTAGCCAAGAGCACACAAAATGAAGGGGTGGCCGCCCTGCCTGTCCTTCCTATTTCCTTATCTGTAAAATGGAGAAAATAACAGGGCCTTAGGCTTCCCAGGGTTGTCCAGAGAATTAAACTAGCTAACTGGTCAAGAGCTCAAGGATGTGTGGGGCACAGGGTTTCGTTGTTCAGTGCTCCTCCGTGCGGTGCCTGCCCAGCCCCTGAAGGAGCAGGCAGGACCCTGCCCCACTCCCTTCCTCCCGCACCCTCTCCCCTCCGGCCTCGGCCCAGCGCCCTACCTGGGCTGCAGCCAGTCGGGCAGCGCCATGGCCCCGTGGGCGGTCACCGCCAGGCCCTCCAGCGACGTCTTAGCACGGAGCACCCGCGAGAGACCCGGAGAGGGGCAGCCCCGCGGCCGGGTGCGGAAGGGCGGGGCGTCTCTACATTCAGCAATTAAAGGGGAAAAAAAGCCCAAGGTTGTGCAATGGGCACGCGCTGCGAGCCAAGTTCCTCAAGTTCCGGCAGCGGCGTCAACTAGCTGCACCGCAAAGGACCCACCTCCTCCCGATCCCGGCTACTCCCGCCTGGCAGCGCCCGATTATGCCCGCATTCCCCGCAGGTTCAAGCAGCTTTTTACAGAGCGTCCCAGTATCAGGGTTGAGACTCCGGTGCAGCCTCGTGGAAATTACTGGGTCCTCCCACCTGGGCTTCAAAGCAGGCTGTCACGCCATCCCAAAGCCTCTCCGGGTGCGTGGGCCCCAGGTGCGCGCCTCTCTTCAAATCCTCACCTGTGAGGTGGTCCAGCAAGGAGGTTCGTGGTCTCACCTCCCCTAACACCATTCTTTCAGCTAACGGGCCTGATTCTTCCCAGGATCAGGCATCATTTACCTTGCCCAATCATTTACCCTGGGTCTTCACAGATGCTTGCAAATCCTTTTATGTTTAATTCGTGCACATGCGTTCATCTCCTTATTCTACGTCCACCACCCAGAAAACCTCCTCTTTGCTCAGCCCTACAGTATCACTTCGTGCTCGGATGACCCACCTCCTACTTTGCTAAGAAGAGCCAGACCATCTTCCAGGTTCTATTCCCTCTAAGAGAAACATCCTAAAAAAGAACAAATAAAATGGTGAAGAAAGCACTTGCAAGAAATTAGGACAATACCACCTGCTTTGTGGAATTGGAAGGTAGTATCCCATTTTACCTAAAGGAAAGTTGTAGCTTTGAAAAAATGACTAGCAGGTGGCAGCATTAGAAGTTCAAGGTCGTTTGGTTGCGGTTTTTCCCGTTACACCATTTTCTGCACTTTCCCCCATGCCTGCCTCTGTCAGAGATTTACCCCTCCCCTGCATTTACTAGCTCCTTCTCCAAGTCACTCCTTCAGTTCTTCTCCACATACTGCCCCTTCTTTCATCCTCTCTCGTTTTTACTGGCTTTCACCAGAGCTTAGCAACATACTCAAATCTCTCCTGCCCTGGAATTAAACATTTTATTCTTCAGGATTCTCTTGTGATAGAATTTCTCTCTCCTTTTTCTCATAACTCCCTGGCCTCGCTCTCTCATAATCAGAAGCTCCTTTCATGTGTTACCATCTTCCTGTTCCATAATGTCTTCCAATTTGACATTCCTTCCCAACACTATCCTGAAACTGCTCTCAGGGAACTGCCTTCATTTCTACTCTCAGTCTCCATCCATCCTGTATTCAATGTGTAGATGACCCCACACAGTCCTTGCTTTCTGGGAGCATTTAATCTAAAAGGGAAACTGATAATGCAAAAGCAAGCACTGGTGGCTGACCTGTCCTCAACATCATCTGTTTGCCTGAGCTCAGACCAAGCAAAGAGAAGAAAATACTGGAGGGGGCAGGGTGCAAGGGAGGGCAGAAAGTCTGCCCAAAGGAAGTGACCCTTTATCATCAAACACAGACTCTGCGGTACATCCTCAGTCTCCTCCCTTTACCCTTACAACTCTGAATATTCTATTGCTCTTGCCTCTCTCTCTCTCTGTCTCCCACCTCTCTCTCCTCTCCCCACACCCCCTTCACACACACACACAGCTCTCTCTCCCTCTCTCTTTCCTCTGTAGATGGGTCCCCTTCTCCTGTTCTATTTTCCCAAAGGTCTGCCCTGAGCAGTCTTTTTCATTTCTCACCATTATCCCTCTGCACAAACAACCACCACCCATGACTTGAAGTCCATGCATGCAGACATCACCAGTTTTATCTCCAGTGCCTACTTTTTAAATGAATACTAGCTCTGCATTTCAACAGCTTCTGAATATTTTTGCATGAAAATCCTATTCCAACTTCCAATCGAACCTTTTAAATAAGCGTACTTTCTTTATTCCCAAATCATTGTCTTATTTCCCACAGGGAAGCAACCATTTTCTTAGTCATTCAGATTTAAAATTTGGGAGTAATCATTAAGTTTCCCCCTCCAATCAAATTCTGTTGTTTCCATCCTTTTGAGATCCCCTACTGATCACTAGCATTCCACTTTCATCTCTTACCAGAACTTGGGTAAAAAGGGACACCAAAAAAGGGAAAAAAAAACCTCCTTTTTTGCCCTGGCCAAGTAGCTTGGTTAGAAAGCCATCCCCCCAAAATCTCTCTCTCTCAAAATCAATAAATAATAAAAGCTCCTTTTTACTTGCTAGACAAAGAACAAACTACAAACAAAAAAGCCTTCCAAATCAAGCAATTATGGAATTCTACCTTGTTTTCAAGAAATAAGTGCAGGAGAGAGTTATGAAAGGATATTTTGGATGGGAAGTGAAACGCTCCCTTTTCTTTGGCAGGGCCCCAGGGCAGGTCCTCTGCAAGTCCTGCCACCAAGATGTAGACAGCCTCCCTGCTTCCAGTCTCTCCTCCTACTCAGGTGACCACACACTCTCCTGATCCAGTCATCCTCAGAGTCAAGATCCTTGGCTGGCTCCCTGTTTCCTGCTCCAGTGACATTTCATCTTGTTTTCAAGCTTGACACATGCTGACATCTCCTACCACCCTATCACACTAATGATAGCAACTTGCCACTCCTTGGTCACATAGGCATCCCAGCCATCGTGCCTCTATGAAACTTTCCAACTTTACTTTGAATTTCTTTCCTAGAACCTTCCCTCCTCAAAGCATAATATTTTCTGGTCAAGTTCTATCATTTTAAAAAGCCCTTCGCAGGCCTTCCTCTGGAAGCCGTACTGGGCTAATGCACTTCTACCATGGCATTTACCTTAAGGTGTATTTATCAAGGTTCCTGCTTATTCAACTAGATTACAGATTTCCAGAGAGCTCTACTTTTTACTAACAGTAAGAATTTGACAAGTTTTAACTTCTTTAACCAAAGTGTCTTTTGTCAAAATTATGCAATTGTCGGAAGGATTACATACCAAAATGCACAGGTGAAAATGTATAAAGGCACCTGCCACAGTGCTTGGCATAGTGGGTGCCCATAATTGTATTGAGTGAGTAATTGGAACCTAATATGAGTTTTCCTCTCCCAAAATTTTAACCAAAATCAAACAAAACTTTCAGATATGGTTACATTACTGTGACATGTATAGTAAAATTTAATTATCTACTTGTACAGAATAAATCAGAGGCCAAGACAGTTCAAATAACTCAAAAGTAATAAACCCTTGTCTTTGAAAGGATTTTTAACATTATTTGTACATGTGAGTTTTGTTTGCCTTGGGCAAATGTTTAAATGTGTTTTTATCCCTATAAACACCAGTTGGGAGACTAAAGCCTTGAAACATTTTATATCAGTAACAGAATGGATGAAAACTTTTTAAAAATCTACAAAAAGTGATAAAGCATATATTTCACAATGATCACCAGAAAAAATAAATCCAATTGTTGACTATTCTACCTTTGCACATATGCACCTATCCAGCCAGTGACCTTTTTTTTTTTTTTTTTTTTTTTCTTTGCCCCACACCCCTTGGCAATCTTGTTTTTGAATACCAACATTTCATGTGATATTCACCAAGAGCAGAGATTCTGGCAAGTGCTTCCTTACCCTTTTTGCTTTCATTAGCCACAAATAGCTTTATAAGAAACCGGTCATTCTTGAATAACTTTCAATTCTAAATTTACTTTTTTATTTCAACTACCTGGAATTTTCAAGCATCACAACCTCTCTTTCTTCCCAATCCCAACCCCATCGTACACTCTGGAAATGTTATAAGCTGCTAGATCCATAAAGGACCCTAGAGAGCATGTGGTTCAATCTCCTTATTTCATAGTACCAAAAAGCTGCCCAAAACATGGGTGACCTCTCTTCCCACAGGACTGTGCAAAGTTTCATCTATATTTTTCCCATTATCACACTCAGAAATTAGTCATAAATAGTCACTTATAGTAATCTTTGCCTAGATGTACTCTCAGCCTCTATGATCACTCTTATCTAGCTAATCTAAAGCACTGCTTCTACTTTCCCTTTACTATTCCAATCAAAAGAAGATCAGACCCTGGACTTGAATACCTGTCTTATCACATCATCATTACACAGTCTATCCTTTATTCTGTTTCACAGCAATTATGTCCAGGTGTGTGATTGGGTCATTCAACTAAGCAGGAGCCATTTTTAAATGTTTTCTATGCTATGGACACTTTCCTCCTGCAGTTCACATGATATGTTTTTGACTATTAGCTATATGTGCTATACAGTGTTTTCTTTAAGTAATCTCACTTACTCTTCAGAGCAACCCTGTAATGTAGGAACTATTCTTATAGATAACAAGAAAAGGTCAGAGCAGTTAACTATCTTGACCAAGATGCACACAATTAGTAAATGGTGGAACTGAGATTAGAACTTCAATCTGACTTCCAATTTTGAATTCTTAATCACTATGCTATATTAATGTGTTTCATATGATCAGTATTTGTTTGAAAGTATTGGTTTTCTTTCTATCACATAGAGTAAAAATGTAACAGTATGTAAACCTAAAAGTATAAAAATTCTAGAAGAAACCATAGGCAAATATCTTTGAGGCCTTGGGCTAGGTGAGATTTCTTTGATAGGACCCTAGATATTTCACAGATAATTCCTAGATATCTATCTAAGCAAGTATTCCTTAGACAATTCTGATCTTCAAAAGATACTTTTAAGAGGATCAAAAGATAAGATATAGAATAGGAGAATATGTAACAAAGCAAATAACTAACAAGAATGTGTATGCAAATATATAAAGAACTCTTGAAACTCAATAATAGAACAAATAACTTAATATAAAGGTCAAATAATTTAAGATAAACTTTATCAAAGAATATACACAGATAACAAGAACTTGAAAAGATACTCAATACCATTAGTCATTAGGGAAATATTAATGAAAACCATGATGAAATATCACTATACACATATGAGAAAGTCTAAAGTTTAAGATAGGTGGTACAACTGGAACTCCCACACACAGCTTTATTTATAAAAACCAAAATTTGAAAGTAACTCAAATGGCCATCAACAGATGAATGACTAAACAAATTCTGGCATATTTACACAATAGAATACTTATTCCTCAATAAAAAGGGATGAACTACTGATACAAGAAATAACATGGCTGAAACTCAAAATAACTACGTTGAATGTAAGAACCAGGTAAGACAACATACATATTATTATATATGGGTCCATGTATATAAAGTCCTACAAAATGGTAACTAATATATGGTGACAGAAAGCAGGTAAGTGGTTGGCACTCCCACGTTCATTGCAACGTTGCTTACAGTCACCAAGATATGGAAGCAGTCCAAGTGCCCTTCAGTAAATGAGTGGATAAAACAACTTTGAGGCATTTACACAATGGACTACTTCTTTCTCAGCCTTAAAAAAAGAAGAAAATTTTGCCCTTTGCCACAGTATGGATGGACCTAGAGAACATTATGCTAAGTGAAATAAGCAGTCAGAGAAAGGCAAATATCGTATGATATCACTCATAATTGGAATCTAACAAATAAACTGAACTAACGAGCAAAATAGACAGACTTATAGATGGAGAGCAGATGACAGCTAGGGAGGGGCAGGATAAGGTTATGGGGTGGAGGATTGAGCAAAAAGGAAAAAGGGCTCATGGACATGGACAATAGTGTGGGGATTGCTGAGGGGAGGGGGACATAGGGAACTAAATGGTAATGGAAAAAAATACAATAAAGATGAAAATTTTAAAAAGCAGGTTAGTGTTGCCTGAGTCTGGATGGGGGCTGGGGGTAATAGAAAGGAAGGATTGCCAAAGGGAGTGAGTGATGGATATGTTGTTCACTGTTTTAATGAGGGAATGGGGGTGACTTTCACAGGTGTATGCAATCTTGAAACTTATCAAATTTAAATATGTGCAAATTATTAAATGCAAGTTACAGTTTAATAACACTGCTAAAAATTAGCACATTAATACTTATGTTTAACATGTAGTTTTTTGATTGTTTACTTTAAAACAACTGATTTATTATTGCTGATGAACCCACACTCCATTGATTATCAAGAGAAACAAGACAAAACAAAACTTACCAATGAAAAGAACTCAATATTCTTCTTTCAGTCTCTGAATGACTGATTTCTCTCTAAGGCACCTTGGTGTTGGGGACATGCTCACAACCTTCAGGTGGTGAACAGTGGGTTTCACCTGCACACACAGGCCCTGGGGTTGTCATTTAATACCTGTAGCCTCTTGTGAAGAAGCTGTGGCCTGCTGGTGTCTCCACACTAGATGCGCACTCACTAAATCTGTGGATGATAAACTGGCCCCACCCGTTACTTATTACAGACCCTGCCCCATTGCCTTTTGTCTTCTACCCTCGCCTTGACAGCCTTCCTTTCTACCACCAAGGCCTCTGTAAGGTCTTCCATTTTCTCTTTTCTTATCCTCCCAGGGGATCATGTGGACTCTTCTGGAACAAGCTGTGGGGAATAAGACTCATTTTTTCAGCCTATCCGTGTTGGCCCTCCCTCCCTTTCCCACATCATGTTGGACTTGCCCCAGTGCTGAAAGGGGTGCTGCTCTAAGAGCCCTCAGGTTTCCCACATCCCCCTGAGAAAGTAGGACTTGAAACCTGAGGTGGCTGAGTCCTCTGGGCTGCTCAGGATGTCTCTCTTACCAACTCTGCAGCAGGGCTGGGACTAGATGAGGCTAGAAGTCAGCTTCCTACAGAACGTAAGGTGTTTCCTTTCAGGCTGCCATTGCAGAGAGAGAAAAAAAACAGTGACTTTTGCTCTAAACATTGTCCTTCTACAGCTTCCTATTTTAAGAATCTATCTTTCCTCCCAGCCTAGAAACCTCCCCACTAATTCTCTGAGCAGGTGTGTCTTCCCTTACTGTCAAATACTAAGCTTTCTGTCCCGGTGGCTTATTCTAAAACTCAATTCACAGCTCTCCAAGTTTTGCTAACATAAAAGGATTCTTTGTGAAATTTAGAAATTCCTTTTAACCTCGAAACAAAATTCGACTCTCAAAACCACTGCCTCGCTAGGAACCGAAGAGGCCACTCTGATGGGTAAAAAGGGAGCGTGAACCGAACCCTTCCACCCCTTCGGTCTTACTACACCCACCCCACATCTCCTGAGGCAGCAGGGTGCCTCTGTCAGGCCAGGAAGATCACATGCAAAGAAATGCAGAGAGAAAAACATATTAGTGTATTTCAAAACTGTTATTCCTGTTACATGTAGTTAAGATTTTATTTAAATTCACATACAGTTTTCATTTCTATATATTTTTGCTCCATATCATTGTCTGATTACTGAAAGCTTCTTGTCTTAGATTAATTCACTTTGTAAACTAGAGGACTCACCCACAGAAAATTTTTTTAGGTAATTTGTGGTAATTTTTTAGGTAAGTTTTAATTTTGTAATGATGAAAACATTATTTGGGTTACATATATAGTTTTAGAAAAGAACATTTTATATTGATCTCATTAGATAAAAGTATTACCTTATATTCAAATAATTTTTAAAGCGAGAGTTGCTTTTTTGTGTTTTAAGGTAAAAAATGTTTTTACATGAGTTAGGCTTTGAGAATTTAAGATTTCCTGGTTGTATGACATACAGAGCCAGGAAGCAAAACTGCAACATGTTTTATAAACACTTTCAGTAAGAAAACTTATAAAACAAAAGAAAAAGTGCAAATAAACAATCTACCAAATAAAGGTATTCATAATTGTAATAATGATGATGATAGCTAATTATTTTGAGGGTTGACTGTTGCTAGTCTCTATTCTAAACATCTTACGTGAATTAACTCATTTGTTCCTCCCACAAAGCTGTAATGGGTATACTATTATTTTTCCATTTTACAGATGAGGAGACTAGAATCCATATAATTTAAGTGAGTTACCCAGGGTTAACACTGCTAGCAAGCAATAAAGGTAAGATTTGAACTGAGGTTGACTCAAATGATTGAACCCTGTCTTTACACACGTAATTGTTTTTTAAATGCAGAACCAGTGACATAAATACAGGGAACACACTTTCAGTGTGTAAAGGGGAGGAGTTGGGGGTGGGGAAGAAGGAGGCAAGGAAGGAGAATAGTTTAGTCAAGGAATTAGCATCTATGACCCATGGATACAAACAAAACGTGGGATTGACTGTGGGAGAGTGGGTAAGGAGTGTGGAGAAGGGGAGAGCAGAGGGGGAAAAATGAAATGAATGTAATATAACAACAAATTTAAAAAGAAACCTTTGCCTCAGAACTCCAGGAGACAGTATTTATAAACAGAGCATTGACTAGTCTTTACACTAATTTAAAATTTCAACCTGTGTTTCAGATGAAATGCATTTCCCTGCAACCTAATTTAATTACAACTGAAGCTGTTCAGCTATCCATCCGTCACCATTACATTTTTTGTGGCAGCTGTCATATTAAAGCAATTGAATCTGTCACCCTTGAGGCATGTTAAGACACAACTAATAGACCCTTCTCCTGTGACTGTGCTTTTCACTCCAGCTGTTGCCTTATCTCTCTCCTTCCATTCATAGCCCGTTGGCAGGCCTTCCAGTCGCCATCTCCCTTGGTTTTCTCCTTCACTTCATATTGTCAACCACTTCCTGCTTCTTTAAGCCCTCTGTCCTTTTCCTCTGTTCTATCTCTTACTCCCTCTTTGGGTCTTCTTCCTCATTTCAGGTTCTACATTGTGATGATGATGATGATGATGATGATGATGATGATGATAATGATGATGATTGTGTATCTACCGCTTCACACTTTGAGCTTTCTGAGCACAGGAATCTTGGCATCCACCTCCCCTCCCCCAAATTTGGCCTGATGCCAGCTGAGGAGTACTCATGAAATAGTGTTTAATGTTATTTGAAATAGCTACCATTGAGAATATTGTCAGGAAACCCTGAAAAGGCTCCTTAGGGATGGTAAAGAATCTAATTCCAGGAAAATCATGGATATTGCTATCTAGGGAAGTTTTTCTCTGCATTCAGGAGGACTTATGCACATTAAGAGACCCAGGGGAAGAATGCTATGGAGAATAAGTGATTAACTTTGTTCAAGAAGTGCAAAGGAGATACTATCTTAAGCAGGAATCATGGGAAGGACACTAGGGAACACCAGAAAGAGGGAAACATCCCACACTCAGCTCTGCTTTTCCTGAGTTGTGAGATTTCTTCTCTCAGGAAACAAATTTGTTCAAAATGTTCATGAACATCAGAAACATTCTAGCAGGAAAATTATTAGCTCTTCCCCAAACATACTATGTTGAAGACCTTTGGTGATTAGCCACTTTTGGCTTTAGTGATTTGAGAGCTACTCCAACCCATGATTGATTTTCAGATTTTCACTTTCAGGATGTAGTGATCTCACTGAATTGTACCCACCTGTGGGGAGGCTGCAGTGCTGGCAGGCTGTGTAAGTGTGGTTCCTGGAGGTGCCTCGGCCTCACAGGGCACCCACCTATAAGGCTGGCTGGACCTGTCCCTAGTGAGTAGGTGGGGGGAAATGCACAATAGTCATGTCTGGGCATTGCTGAAGGTCTTGAAGATGCAGTCCTCACAAATGTCAGAGTGTATTTTAAAAGAAGATAACACTAATAGATGATGAACTGAGGAGAAAAAGTCTTTACAGTGATAACTAAACAGTAATAATGTATTGCTAAAAGTATGTTAAATGTTTTTTTCCAAAATATAGGAATACTATGGTCAAGTTAGAGTTAGTACCAATGAGATCTTTGGGGTAAGGTATTCATCCATTTAAGCTCTAGTTTCCTTTCCCGTAATCATTTCAACTTTTCAACTTCACAGCATTGTGGTGGATAATAAATTAAATTTTGTTTGAGGTGTGTGTGTGTGTGTGTGTTATCACACATGCATACAGAAAGAAACATGCCCACTTAGCATAGTGCCTGGCACACTGTTATGACTGAAATTCTATAAATTACTTATTAAAATACATAATTTACCAGTATGATACACCCACTTTTGTGCTAAAATATTTTTGCTGCTAACTGATAGCAGTGGATATATTAACTTTTTCCTCATGTAATAGACATCCTCTCATCCTGATAGACACTTTGGTGGGATTGAGATCTTCCCTCTTAAAATAAAGCAGTAACTTTTAAAGAAATAAATATGTTTAATTAATTGGATTTTATTGTGATTTTTAAAAATCAAATGTAAACATGCAAAAAATACAAAATAGTTTCTTGAATTTGTTTTATAAGAAATGGAAATATTAATCGTTTATTTTCAAGGTGGTACAGCCTATGAACAGAAGGGTCCAGAAAAGGGAGACATGTCTCAGCCACTCACCCAGTAATCCTGAGCTTGGTCTGCTAAGGCTGATAGGCATTCTGAACAACACAAGTAAACTGTGATAGTGCAGCACAGGGGGAGCCCTTGAAAGTCTGTGTGTGTGTCATCCCCACTAGCTGGGAAAAGGAAAACCTTGAGACTGTGTGTTCATCTCAAGGCCTGGAAGGAGGGGCAGGACTACAGTGTCCAAAGAAAAGTGCCTCAAACAACTTTGGTTAACTGCCTGCCCCTGTCGCATACACTCCCAGGGAAAGCTGGCACATTTATCCGCCAATCAAAATGTAACTTCTTCACCCCAATCCCACCAACTATGTAAGACCTCAGGACAAAACTTCTCTTGGGTCCCCCCTTGGCTCTTTTGCCACATGAGGGTCCCTCGGCCTCCTAACCTATGGCTGGGGAATGTCAGGCCACCTGGCCTCTGACCACCTGAGTGCTGTTCACCCGGCCTTTGACCACCCTAACTTTTGCATTTATAAGTTTAAGGTTCCCAAAGATTTAGGTCTCTATTACTTGAGGAGGGAATGTTACAGTCATATGAGCAGCCAGAAGGAAAACAAAGGCAGGACCCACACTTGAAAGTTATCAGTTACAGGGTGTCTGAGGAAACCGGGTAACTAAGGGGGAAAACAGAATGCCTGAGAGAGAACATGGCAGTTAGGACTAGGAGCCGGAGACTTCCGCAGGCTGCCACAAATGCCTTTGAGAACAAAGGGAGGAAATAGTTGATCATTTTTAGACACAATCAGGAAGGTTGTATCTCCCATAGTGCTCAGCCAATGAGGAACCAGGGGAAGGGACCTGCGCTTTAGGGAATAAAGCCCCACTGCTCCTCCCCTGGGTGGGCCTGCCCCCAGACAGACGCCCGATCTTTCAAGACTGCCATTAAAGCCTCACTTTTGCTGTACTTCTTGTCTCCAAGTCCATTTCTTGAGTTTTGGATGGGTAAGGGTGTTTCTCACAGGTTGAAGTGTATTTTTTAAAAATATTTTATTCATTATTTTCAGATAGAAGGGCAGGGAGGGAGGAAGAGAGGGAGATAAACATCAGTGTATGGTTGCCTTTCACCTGCTTCCAACTAAGACCTGGCTGGAGACCTGGCTTGCAACCAGTTTATGGGCCCTGACTGGAGAATCAAACCAGCAACCTTTGGGTTCGCAGGCCAGCACCCATCCACTGAGCCACACCAGCCAGGGCAAATTGTACTTTTTGTAGGAGATTTAAGACTCATATAGTATCTAATATTTTACCAATTTTTTTGTGTACATTATCTCATATACTCTTGCTAATAGGTAGGAAGGGTCAATGTTATTGATGTGGTATTAGACTTAAGGAAACTGGGCCTCAAAGGGCTTAAGAAACTGTCCAGTCACAGCAAATGGTGGGGAAAACCTGGTGCTTACTGAGCCAAATTTTCTGACCTGAGTCTTTTGTTCATTCCTCTTCACTCTGCCTTTGTTATGACCATCAGTCCCTGGGTTCAAAACTGAAATGTATTTAGGTACATGAGCCTGTGATTTCAATTAGCTCTTAGTTACTAAAAAGAACTTCTTAAATACTGTAAATTCTTTTTCAGCTAATATCCAAGGATAGGTTTCTAAATGTTGCTATGAATACATTTATACTTTAAAATTAAATTTTAAAGTATGGATCCTGAGACACTGTAGATAAGATTCAAAATTATCTTCTGAAATAATATTTTTAAAAAATAAAATTATTACTTTTATTTTTGCTGTATTTTATTGTGATCTAATTCTGAAATCTTATAAACCCATATATGGCATATACAGGGTGCACGCCATACATTGGTAATGACTTTGCATCTCCTTATTTCGTGTGCTTCATATTAATTTTGAAAAACAATGTCTCTAAGGTTATGAGTTAATATCATTGTTTCAGACATAAAGTATTAAATTCTGAGAGCAACCATCATGTCAAAGGAAGACAATGTTAGAGCAACCATAATTTCTGGACTGCGAGCAGGGTGAACTGCTAAGGAAATTGTGGACTTCAAGAACATCCCTTTACGTACAGTTGACAATGTGAAGAAAGTATATGATGCTGATCCTGCTGTCACCACACCAACAAGGAAAATGCATAAGATATGCAAAGATCACATATGTCCAGATACTGCACACAGAATCCAGGTCATCAATGAAGGTCCAAGAAAATCAATGTGCTCCATAGCAAGAGAATGGCAGATGTCAGATGCAACAGGTTGCAAGATTATTGCTGAAGATATCAGATACAGATGGTATGTTCTTAGAAAAATCCAGTTTATGACACAGCAGACAAAGGAGAGGTGCTTTGGAAAAGCAAGAAAACTGCTAACAAAATGGAAAAATATCAAAGGAAAAAAGCCTCTGATTTTCTTCTTTGGTGAAAAGAAGTTTCAGCAGGACCAAATAGTCAACAGAAGAAACAACAGATGGCTCTGTGAGAATCTTAATGAAGTCCCAATTGTCATGAAAACAAAATTTCCTGCTACAGTGATGATGTTAGGTGTTGTCAGCAGTGAAGGAGATATCATGATCCCACATTTGTTTCCATAAGGCCTGAAGGTGACTACTGATGTTTACCTTGACATTTTGAGAGAAGTAGCTGTACTGTGACTGAAGCAAGTTGCAAATGGACATCATTTTATCTTCCAACAAGATGGTGCACCAGCACATAATGCCAAAAAGGTGCAAGAATGTTTCAGTGTCAATGTTCCTGAATTCTGGTCAAAGGAAGTTTGGCTGCTTAGTTCACCAGATGCAAATCATTCAAACTATTACATATGTAGCACTTGTGATGGAAAAGTTAATAAATAACCTCATTCCAATAAAGAGGCTGTTAAAGCTAAGATTGAAAACATTATGATGTCCATGGATAGAGAAAAATTAACCAAAGCATGCTCAAGATTCCAAAGTTGAATTGAGTTTATTATTGCAAATGGAGACATTTTTTAATAATTTAAAAAAAATGACTATGTTTATGTATTTACATATAAGAATAAATTTCTTTCAAAATATAACATTTTTGTGGTTGTTTATTTTACTAAAATTTTGCCACTTTATCATGTGCACCCTGTATTCTCTAGTAAACTCACAGGAAAATAAACAAAAGCTTTCAGAAAGCTTTAAAACATTTCACAAAATGTTCCTGAGGCTACATACAGATTTTGCTATATACACAGGAGAGGTGTTAACTCAATTTAACAATAGGAACATTTGAAAGGTGGGAGCACTAAGAGATTGCAAAAACCAACTGATTACTTCCACGGGTACCATCTTTGAGCAGTGGGCTTTTCTGAGAAACTCTTTTTCTTGGAACTCAAAACAAAGTCAGGAAGATCCATCCTCTCTTTTGGGGAAAGGAAGGGGAGGGGACAGAGATTAGCAAATAGAAAGCTGATTGTGAAATATGGGAGAGCATGGGACTATGGGAAGAGGTCATGATCAATGTGAGGTTACCACCAGCCATGAGGTGAGTTAGGCCACTAAGCTTCATGAGCCAAGGTGACTATATTAGGTTTGTAGGGCTGCTGTAATGAAGTACCACAAATTAGGTGACTTAAAACAGCAGAAATTTATTCTCTTCCTTCTAGAAATCCAAAATCAAGGTGTTATCAGGACCCAATTCTTTCTGAAGATGGTAGAGAAGGATCCTTCCTTGCTTTTGGTGGCTTCCTAGCTTCTGGTGGCTCCTGGCATTCCTTGATATTCCTTTTTTTTTTAAATCCTCATCCAAGCATGTTTATTGATTTTAGAGAGAGGAAGAGAGAGAGAGAGAGAAACATTGATTGGTCACCTCCATTATGCACTCCAACCAGAGATTGAACCCACAGTTTAGGTATGTGCCCTGACCTGGAATAGAACCTGCAAACTTTTGTTGCATAAGACAATGCTCTAACCAACTGAGACACCTGGCCAAAGATCCTTGACATTATTTAACTTGTAGATACATTGCCTTATCTTCATATAACATTCTCCTCAATGTGTCTGTTTCTAAATTTCCCTGACTAAATTGTGAAATTGAGAAAGTGATGCCAAGCTTCACCTAGACTGAAGACACTGAGTAACTGCATATTGATGATTTATAATTTATCACTTAATGGGCTTAGGTGAAGGTCAGGAAGTCTAGGAAGGGGAGTGACTGTCTTCCAGGGCTCTGCACTTTCTGGTGTGAGAGCACTGATAGGAGTACAGCTCAGGAACCCCTGACCCACATTTCCTTCTTTCCCTGACTTCTCCTTATCTACCATCATCTTTCTCCCCATGCTTTTCTTTGTTCCCACCTTCTTATGGAATCTCACAATATCCAAAACAGGATAGGCATGCTCAGAATTGTGATAATGGCTATGGTGGAAGGCATGTTTCTGTTCCAGCACAAGTTTAGGACTTACTGAGAAAAGAAATTGCCAGATTTTTCATCACTGCCACAATCTTCTTTATCACCTATTCCTACTATCCAGATACTCTTTTTCCCTACATTGTGAGATAGCCCTAAAGATAGTTTAAGATAACTACTTTCCCTGTCAAATAAAGCAGACTGGAGATTATCCTTCAAACAAGGTTATAAAAATACTGAATTTAGAAGATATTAATTGTAAAAATGAAATAAAAACCAGACTATATTAAAATTTAAAATATTACATAAAATCATGTAATATATTAAAATTTTAATAATAAATACATACTTAATTTCCATGACCAATATATGCAAATGATGAAAATAATTTTATTACTTTAGAAAATTGACTGAAAATATTACCTTAAGTCATAAAATAAATAAATTAAAAGTTGCTTAGAAATATCAAACTGATTTGAGGAAACACCTAAAATAATATTAGTAGTCAACTTCAAATTAGTTACGTAAGTGACCTATTTCTTGGCCCTGAAGTCTTCTTGTGAGCTGCTCAATGAAGAGAAAATACCTTTGGATTTGGACACACATGACTGACCTCCCAGGCACAGTTGCTGTTAGTTAGGTCTTGCAAATTGTCACAGATCCCTTGGATCTAAGTCTTTGTCCCAAGTCTGATATTCTCCCTTCTTGAGGGTGAATGTCCCTCCTATTTCCCTGCTCCAGGCACAGCCCTGTCTTTCCCATTTGCTGACAAAACCCACTTAGGAGTCTCTAAACTGCTTTTATTTCAGAAAGACTGAGAGACATCCACGCTGAAAGTGTTGAATATTGGCTGCAGCATTTCTTGGATGGCAATGAAAGCACTTTGTTTGGAAACTGTCCAATTTTTGAAACCTGGCAGAATCTCAAGTTGCCTCTGTCCTTTAGATATCTCAGAGGAAATTTTCTTTCCAGGTTTTCGAAATGTAAAATCTCCCAGTTGCCTTTGCTCCTTTGAAAGTGACAACCCAGGGTGCAGGCAGTAGTGACAAGAAGTAGCATCAAGGCCCAATCTGGCAAGCCCTGGCCGTCCACGTGAGCCCCTCCCCAGTGCTACTCCTTTCTTGGAGAAAGCCTGGAAGTGGATCACCTCTGATTAACTAGATTATGTATCTCTGAATTTATAGACCTGTGGGAGTTTTGTTTTTGTGTGACATTTCAGAGTCCCCCTACATTCTTGTGGGCTTTTCCACTTTTGTTTACTACTTTTAAATAGTAATTTTAAAAAATGCTTTAGTGTCTTTGAACAGCAATATGCACATTCAATTTAAGAATTATAATGGATATAAACTATCTCCTATGAAAGACCAGCATTCAGCTAAGTGAAAACAAAGCTGGGAATGTTCTTGCCTTCTCTGCATTTTCTATGCATAGCCTATAATGGCTTTCTATTCTCCAAGCGTGCTGCTTGTCCTTGTTCAAACCAAGGATGGCCCTCTCTGGATAAAAAGCTTGTTTAGCTAGTTAGTATGGTTTTCAAGGCTTTGTTTTAGATAATTGTACTTTATCACAAATTTGCATTGCCAAGTTCTTTTCAGCATTGAGATTTTTATTACTTTTTGTTTTGGGTTTTTGTGGGGGTTTTTTCCTGGCAAAATGAGAATTGTAGACTGTGAAGTTTGAAGTTTGTCTTTGGTCTTCTATCTACTCATTTGGTTGTGCTCATCTCACTTCTACTCATGGTGTTCTTGTCCTCAAACAGTAAGGCAGCGTGCTGGAAAATGCCAGCACCGAGCACGGGCTGCCTGGGTTTGGACCGGACTTCAATCTTAGGCAGCTAATTTAGCTCTCTGGGCCTCAGTTCTTTACTTATTCACCTAAATCACTTTGGACAATGCCTCACGCCCTGTCAGTGTTCTAAGTTAGCTGCTCTTATGATTATCAATCATCATTCCCTCTCTGGTGGCTCCCATGATCCCTCATGTGCTAGGAACTAATAAGAGACCCAAACTGCTAACAGTCCCCATTCTTCTAATGTTATTGAAGAGTGACCATCTACAGGATACTATTTTAAGTATAAGACGCATAGAAACAACAAAGAAGGTAAGATCCCTGCCTTCAAAGTGCCTATCTCTAGACATTTGTAAAAAGATCAGGAACCGAACAGGAACTCTAGCAGCATGGTAATAGCCATAAAATAGAATGCAGTGTGATGAGTAATAATTAAAGTTTGCAAAAATTCTAGAAGGAATGTTATTTGTCTCAGAATGAGGCAGTTAGTGAAGAATCATGGGCATCCTTAGTGAGTAGCTTGTCTTACAAGAGATGAGTTGGAGAGTGCCTTAGGAGAACAGTATTGGCAAAGATGTGGCCTGATCCACATTGGAAAGGCATGGGGAGGTCTATGACTAAAGTGAGGATGAAGGACACTCGGTGGCTTAAGATAAGCCCAGAAATAATTGCGTAAAGCAGAATGTGGCCCCAGGCTTCACATAGACTTGCTTGACATGACTTTTTACAAGTATAATTGCTTAATTATCTGGTTTGTATGGATTTAAGTGTTCTGTCTTTAGCATTTTTTGATGAAAAACATACCTTTTACCTGAGAACCACATTGTACTTAATACAGTCGCATTCTTTAGCATTTATTCTAGTTAGGATTTGTTGGTGGCAAAACCTTAGCTTACAGTTGTCTAAAAATGTCTCTGTTTCTAGGCTCTGGCTGGTAGCATCATGGATAAGGTGCCAACCTGTGAACCCAAAGGTCACTGGTTTGATTCCCAGCCAGGGCACATAACTAGGTCTCCAGCCAGGTCCTTAGCTGAAGGCAGGTGAAAAGAAACCACACGTTGATATCTCTCTCCCTCTCTGCCTCTCTCCCTTCCCCTCTCTGTAAAAATAATAAATAAAATCTTCTAAAAAAATGTATTTCTAGGAAGCACATCAATAAATATTTGTTGACATAGCTGAGTAATGGATTGAGTTAAATAATAGATTATTTAAAATTTTCAATTATAGGTTACATTCAATATTATTCTGTATTAGCTTCAGCTGTACAGCATAGCAGTTAGACAATCATGTACTTTACAGAATAGTCCCCCCAATATTTTAAGTACCCACCTGACTCCATACGTATGATATTATTGACTCTATTCCCTATGCTGTAATTTATATCTTGGTGACTATTCTGTAACTACCAATTTGTACTTTTTAATCCCTTCACCTTTTTATACCTAACCCCAAAATCCCCTCACTTTGGTCAACTTTCCATCTATTCCATGTATATATGAGTCTGTTTTTATTTTGCTGGATTGCTTATTTTGTTCATCAGGTTCCACATGTAAGTGAAATTATACAGTATTTGTCTTTCTGTGTATGACTTATATCTTTAGCATAATACCCTCGTGCTATCAGGTAAGATTTCTTTTTCCTTTTGCTTGAGTAATATTCCATTGTGTATATGTACCGTAGCTTTGAAAAGATAGTCTACTGAATGAAAGAAGATATTTGCCAATGATACATCCAATAAGGGGTTGGTATCCAAAACTTACAAAGAACTCAGACAATTTGACATGAGAAAAACAAACAACCCAATTAAAAAGTGGAAAGAAGACCTAAACAGACACTCTAAAAATCAGTCAATTTTTATTCTTTCCTAGCAAATGAGCTTAAAAATGTTATTATTGTATTAGCCCAATAACTGGGATATGGATAAATAATTTTTATTTCTCTAGCCAACTCTTTATTTTTCTTTCTCTTTCTTTTATTGTAAGCCCTAATGCAAGATTTTAATTGCTTTTAAAAAATCGCCTGGGTGGTGGCTCAGTGGATAAGGTGCCAGCCTGCAAACCCAAAGGTCACTGGTTTGAATCTCAGCCAGGGTACATAACCAGGTTGCAAGCCAGGTCTCCAGCCAGGCCCATAGCTGGAGACAGGTGAAAGGCAACCAAACATTGATGTTTCTCTCCATTTCTGCCTCCCTCCCTTCCCTCTCTCTAAAAATAACAAATAAAATCTTTTAAAAATATACTACACAACCAAAAAAATCACTGTGTAATATAAAGGTGAAGCACAAAGGACTATATTAAATATTGTTTAGCCCATATTTATTTGATTTATTTTCACTTTTTGAGGTATAATTGATAAGTAAAATTGTAAGATACTGAGTGTACAACAAGATGATGTGATATATGTATAGAAAGTGAGGGTTATATATGACTTGAGGGGTAACCAGGGTAAAAGTAAAACTTGGCCTTTCACCAGAAAGATTGCTCCTTCTCTACTATTCCACATAAAGGAGAAAAGAATAAAACAGGAAGTTCACACACACACACACAAAAGAAAGTAAAAGGATTATGAAGATTTAATATTGATCTTCCTCTGAAATGATTTTTGAGTGAATTAACTGATGATTTGGAATAGTCAGTTAATTCTGGCCTTTTACTCAATTAGCCAGAAGCTCTCATTATCCTGTTTCTACTTATTTTTCTGTCTTTATTTGCTTTTGCATTCAATCTTTTCATGCCTCGTTAATATATTCATATTTCTATGTACATCTTTATATTTCTATAGCAATCAAAACTTTACATGAGACATTTAAAAGCCCAAATCATTCCTTAAGGTGTGGATTCCCAGGCAGGAAAATCAGGCAATGCCTGGACAGTGCCCATTCAGTCCTACAGAAGAAGGAAAGGTGCTCAAGGAAGAAAGAAAGATAGGCTCTGGCTCCATGCTGCTATCAACATATGATCTAGAACTAAAACTTCCTGGGTTTGAATCCATACTTAATAGTTTCATAACCTCCTGTGATAGTTAATTTTATGTGTCATCCTAACTGGGCAAAGAGATGCCCAGCTAGCTGGTAAAACATTAATTCTGGGTTTGCTGTTAAAGTCTCTTCAGAAGAGATTGATGTTTGAATCAGTAGACTGAGTAAGGAAGATGACCCTCAGTGATGTGGGTGGGCACTATCCAATCCACTGAGAGCCTGAATAGGGCAAAACAGTGAAGGAAGGGCAAGTTCTCTCTCTGCTTGAGCTGAGACATCCATCTTCTCCTGCCTTCGGACATGGGGAATTAGTACTCCCACTTTCAAAGCTTTTGGGATTCATCCCTTCCTCCCAACCCTATTCACCAGGTTTCATACTCACCCTGAACTGTATCACCAGTTTTCCTGGTTCTCCAGCTTGCAGGTGACAGAAAATGGGACTTTTTTTTTTTTTTCTTGACCTTCATAACTGTAAGAGCCAATTCCTATAATAAATTTTATTCTATATCTATATCTACATCTACAATCTATGTCTATATCTGTGTCTATATTTATATTACCAGCTGGCTCTATTTTTCGGAAGAACCTTGACTGTTATGCTAATTTAATAGTTGCATGAGCTTGGCAAGTTGTTTAACTTCTTTGTGCCAATTTCCTGATCTCTAAAGTGAAGATATTATCATGTATGGTTGTTATAAAGATTAGTGACCAATGACTGGCACATAAGAAATGTTCAATCAATGTTTATTACTATCATCAGCAGCAGCAGCGTCACTACCTTTATCCCATTAAGGGGGAAAGGACTGCTTGTTCCTGCAGCTGACATACTTCTTTCCAGGGTTTGCATAATGTATGCTGCAGACACCTGTAGGTACATGAGTAGTGAAACCAGTCATGATGTTGTTTTTAAATCTTTCTTTGAGATGTTATGCTTTGGAATTCTTCTAACTGGGGCAGATAATAGTGTGAAAAGCAATAGTGGACAAATGAGTAGTATTATTAGGGGTGACTCAGGAATAGACAGTGAGCAGGCTAACATAGGGGAACCAATTATGTGATGCACTACTGTGTGTAAGGCAAGCCAGAATTTTCTGGAGGAGAAAGCTAATTAGGATGGAACCATTAAAATGAGCACAAAACAAATGACCGTATAATGTTAAAGGTAATAATAGTTATTCTAAATGTTTGCATAGTGTTTTTATTTTGTTGTAAATACAACAAAATTGTTGTATTACATTCATTCCATTCTCCCTCCTCCCCTTCCCCACCCTCCCCATTGCATAATGTTTTTATACACATTATCTTATTACAGCCTCAATGTGAGATAATTACATGATCCTTTGTCTACAGGTGAGGAAAGTGATCTCAGAAAGATTAAAGGTACCAAACATTACATAATTGGCAGAGGCAATGCTTTTGGATAAAGGGGCTACAAGATTTGAGGGACTGTGCTCTAAATTGGAGATGACAAAGAGATTTCTTCCCAAATGCATTGATGTTAGCCTTCTGCAGTGAGAAGGCTCCTGAAGCTTCATCTCAGGTAGGTGGAAAAAGTACTCTAATCAGCTAGTAGTGACTGCCATGTGATGGAGGAAGGAGGGTTGCCAAACTGCTGTAAATATGATGATACCTTAAGTATGTGTCTTGTTTGCCTGATATTTAAGTCTGGGGTATAAAAAGGGAGGTTAAAAAAGAAAGGTGATCACAAGCCATACAGAAGGCTGAAAGAATGATGTAGTGATTTCTACAAGTTAATACTGTCTGTACAACCTGGTATCAAAAAAATATTTTTGAAACAAAAGCACCACTTTTTCTTCTGATGTAGTGATTTCTACAAGTTAATATTGTCTGTACAACCTGGTATCAAAAAAATATTTTTGAAACAAAAGCACCACTTTTTCTTCTCTCTCCCCTTCCCTTTCTTCTCCTCCTCTCCTTTCTTCTCCTTCTTCTTCGTCCTCGTCTTCGTTCTCTCTCTCTCTCTCTCTCTCTCTCTCTCTCTCTCTCTCTCTCTCTCTCTCTCTCTCCTCCCCACCCCCTCTCTCTCTCCTCCTTCTTTCCCTTCCTCCTTTCCTTCTTTATTTCTTTGTAGGTCTGGACAGATAGAAGAATAATGTATAAGGTTTAAACTTTAAGAATAGTGATTTCCTATGAAACTTTTGTGGTCCTGGGAAAATCCCACAACCTACTAAGGCTCATTTTCATGCAAGAGAAGCCTGAGTGAGTGGTGGGATGGCCATATCTTTCAGAGCAATTGTGAAACACCACACTTGTGAATAGAAAATCCTTACCACAAGTATGAAATGACATCACAATTCTGAGCAGTCCTAACTGCAGGGCAAGTCAGCACCTGCTTCACTATAAATGAAAAAAGGGAACCACTATCTTTATATTCACTGTCTGCCCTCCACGTTAATACAGTATGTGTGCTTGCCTTTGCTTAGCTAGCAGTGAAAAACCACTTCCCCTCTCTATTGCCTTGAAAATGACAACCACATGCTGTTCCAGTCTTTCCTCTTAGTTTTATTTTCCAGGTCTTAACTCATGATTGCCCTCTGGGTTTCTTAAATGGGAAAGGAATGTTTTCAATTGAAACAAGAGTTCCTGCCAAAATGAAAGAACATGAAAACATGATTCTTCATCACATATTTTGGTAAATCCCCTGCTCTCCATTTGAAATTCGGAATTGGGGGTTGAATTTTAAGAGTGCTTTCAAGTGCTGTTTTATAAAGAAAAAAAAAACTTGTGTTTTTCTAAAATCAGGCAATCTTGGTACAAGATTGAGTTTAAAATTGTTTAAGTTTAAAATTGAGGAAGACTTTTGAATGAAAATGGGTAAAAAAAACTACTGAAATAAGAACTTTATTTAAATTACTGTTTAACTACTATTATAAAATTAGCTAATTTCATTGGAGCATTGTAAGTTGTGGTTGCTGTTCAACATTTTAAAGCAAACTGTTTTTTACTAATGATAAAAAGGATGACTCTCTAGTTCGTATATATTAAGCATCCCATTGATGGTACCCAGAAATTTCTGGTGGTAGAATCATGTCTTCTTTTTCCCATTAAGTCCTTCAGTTCTATTCATTATCAAAATAAAAGTGTATTTATATGCAATGTAATGAAGACATGTAGATATAGTATACTAATAAAAACTTCAATTTTCTTCTTCTCAATCTTATATATTCTCTTAGTAATAGAGCTTAATCTGTGTTTGAGGTAAATAACTCATGAAGCCAGTGATAACAATAGCTAACATTTGTCTGGCACTTCCTATGTATTAGGAATTGTTCCAGGAATTTAAACAAAATATCTCAGCTTAAATCTTAAGAGATAATCATTTTATTAGTCAATTTTAAAGTGATAAAGCTAACCATCGGACAGGTTAAAAAATTTTGTCCAAGGTCACATTTTTTAAATGTTGACTCATAAATACAAGATTTTAAGTACAGATATATTTCAATTCAGACTTTTTGCTTTAGGTATATTAAAAACCAGCAGGGAGGGACCTGGCTGGTCGCACAGTGGATGAGGCACCAGCCAGGTCCTTAGCTGGAGGCAGGTGAAGGCAAACATACATTGCTGTCTCTCTCCCTCTCTGCTTCTCTCCCTTCCCCTCTCTCTAAAAATAATGAATAAAATCTTAAAAAAAAAAAAAAAAAAAAAAGCCAGCAGGAAAACCCCTTGTATTCAATTATAGCCTTAAAGAGAGATGGAAACCAGATAAAGTAGAAAATCTTAGAGTAATAGAACTAAAATTTTTCTAGGCTCAAGCCTCTGATGCCTTTCCTGAGCCCCTGAAGGAGACCTGTAGAGAGATGTGCCCACTAGCTAGCAGCTGAGGGGAGAGGAGTATTGAAGCCTCCTAACTGCCAGTCTTACACATTTTCTACTAGTGAATAATTATGTTTTAAAATTGCATCAAGGTATGAAATAATACCACTAAATTGGGACTTATTCCTCTATCAAGGAGACCTTATTTGCATGTTATTAGTTACTTTGTCAGGGATACAATGGCGTACATGGAATATCAAGATACGACTAGAGTTGTGATAAGATTGGAGACAATGTATTATTTTCTCTTCAAAACTGAGATTACTTTATTGTGATTAAAAATTATAAAAGTCATTATCTGCTATATTTTAAATGTGTTAAACATTCAATAAAGTATAAAGAAAAATAATAAATTTATTCACAAATCTATTACTCAGAGATGCTCAATTCACTATTTTATTTATAATTTATTATTTACATAATTCTAAGCTTTATCTTATGCATATGTATACATATGTATTTTTCACAAAAATGAAGTTATGGTTTGTATATTGGTTTAAGATATATCTTTGTCACTTAACAGTATGTTGGCAATAGAATACTTTCTAAATCAATATGTAGAGATCTAGCATAATTGTTTTTAATGGGTGTATAACCAGTTTGAAATGATAGCATAATTTATTTAATTAATCTTCCACATGGTTAGAAATTTATATTTATTCCCAAATTTTAGGTATTATAAAGTATGCATTAACAGATATCCTGGTATAGGCACCTTTTCAATATTTGTCTAGTTATTCCCTTAGGATAAATTTCTAGAAACGATTGCTGAACACAAAAGGAATACACACTTTTAAGGATTTTGGCAATTATTTTCTATTACTCTCCACTCATACCATTTGCTAAATATTTGAGCATTTTGAATTATAAATAACCTGAAAGTTATATTATTTTGTGTTCAATGCCTGTTTCATTTACTAATATTGGGTACTTATTATTTTTAAAACAAGAAGTCAGTGACTGTTGGTTCCTTTTCAATCCTAATAAATAGTGTTTGACATTCACAGCACAAAAAGTTCCCCGCATATTTCTAAAACCATGTCCTAAAATAAAATTCAGTTAGGTATTTTTATTCTCATTCAACAGGTGGAGAAGAAAGTGAGCTTAGGTTCCTTCCTCTCCTTTTTGCTCCCGGCAAAGTCATGAAGCAGAGCAGGTTTATAACCCCACTTTAATTTTGTGACTCCTGTTTCCTCACTAATTTTGATCTCTTCTGCTAGCTTTCACATGCCTTCATAGTCACTCTCTCTAGGGTTTATCAAAGGCTGATTTCAAGTAGAGGCTGAAGGCATGCACATTGAGGTATACGCACCACACTTAAAATATTTGCCTGCTGTGGTCATTTTAATCATTCCACAAAACTTTGAGATGAACAATGGCATTGTCTTATCAAATTGAAAAGCATCATATATTTTCATTTTTGTCATTCTTTTGTGATTTTTTGGAGTGTATGAACATTCTATTTTACCTTCTATTATAAAAATTAATTTTTCATTGAAAAATACTTATTGAGCATATACTGCATGCTAGGTAGGCACTGTGCTAGATATTAGGCATATTTATAACAAATCTATCCTATTTCGCTTGCTTGAAGTACAAAATATGCACCCATTTTTCTTTTTCTCTTTACAGTTCTTATAACTGTATCACATGCACAGGGCATAGAAAAGAGTCAAACAGAATAGAATTGAATGAAAAAACATCCTCTTTCACTACTTGATCCCCATTTCTGATCTACAGAGGCAACCAGTTTTCTATTTATTATTTTTACAACTTACTATCTTTGTGATTCTGAATAATGTATTGTACTACAATCTTTATTTATTGATTGGTTTATTAATTTAGAGCATAACTTTCTAAAAATATAATAAACATAGATTGTGTATATCTCTGCTGCTTCCCTCCTTTTCCCTAGATTTTAGATATTGTTACAGTTAAACATTTCCCCCATCTTTCATTCCTTCTTTTGCCATATTAGCAGAAGCAATATGTCCAGCTAAGACACTCACATCCTGGACACCATTTGGAAAATAAAGGACTCTGGGAAAGCTTTTGCTTCCCTGAGTAATGTTACACCCACTTCTGCTTCTTCTCCCTGCAATGTGGAAGCAATGCCTGCAGGTGCAATAGCCATGAGGTGGCACAACCATGAGGTGACAAGCATATCACTGACAATAAAAACAATGGAGCAGAAATAGTGCACCTGAGTCCCAGACACAACTGTTAAAAGTCTGTTCTTACATAAGCAAAATCATATGGTACTTCTCTTTCTTTGACTGGCTTATTTCACTTAGCAGAATACTCTCCAGAACTATTCATGCTGTCACAAAAAGTAAGATTTCCTTCTTTTTATGGTTGAGTAATATCCATTGTGTAAATGTACAACAGCATTTTTTATCCACTCATTTACTGATGGGCACTTGGACTGATTTCACTTGTATGTGGAATCCAATGAACAAAATAAGCTAACAGACTCACGGATACAGAGAATAGACTGACAGCTGTCGGAGGGAGGATGTGGGGACTGGGTAAGGAGGGTGAAGGGATTCAACAAAGAAAAAAGGAAGATTCACAGACAACAGAATGGTGAATGCCAGAGGGAAGGGGTTGGAGGAAGTAAAAGAGGGTAAAGGGAGAACAAATGGTAATCAAAGAAGACTTGACTTGGGATGTTAAACACACAATACAATATACAGATGATATATTGTAGAATTGTATACCTGAAACCTCTATAATTTTATTAACCAATGTCACCCCAATAAATTTAATTAAAAACATTTTTAAAGTAAATCTGTCCTGCTCTGTATACCTATCTCTGGATCTATTACAGTTGGGGAAAACAAGCCTTTTTCAATTTTAGCTGATGCTAACAAGGCTGTTTACTATTTGTAACTGAAAACATTGTTAATAGAAATCATTATATTATTTTCATTCTTAACTGGGGGCTTGTAAGCATAATATAATACACTTGTGAGAATAAGTATAAATTACATACTCAAATCATCATGTTTTATTTTATCCACATTTGACAATATCTCATAACTCCATCCTTTAAACACTTGTTTACTATTGTTTTCAAAAACATGTTGGGAGAAGAAGGGATAAAAGAAGGAGGTTATCTGCCATCTTGAATCAGGAACTTAACATTTCTTTTTTATTTTAAGTTAATTGGATCAAGTTTCATGTGACCTAGAGTGTTCTTTCCTTTCCCCTTAGGGTATTTACTTCTGCTGAAAAGGCCCTGAGGGGGGACTACTGAAATATTATCTGTTCTTGAGGGCATGTGGACTGCTGAGTGGAACTAATGAAGGCTGAGAAAGGCAAGGCAATGCTCAGATCTCTAGTCTGCTCTTTGCCAAGTCTGATTTTTATTTAAAATGCTATTTTGAGAAAGATATGATACATGCAGGGGGCATTGTGACTACCCAGTGTGTTAAGTTAGTTGTTTTACCAAGAGAGAAATAATATTAGAACTAGTTGAGGATTATTGTTTTTGGTACTTAGTACTGCATGATCAAACCTGGGGAAAAGTCAACAAAAATATATTTTCTCTTATTTTGGTTGGTTAATGGTGGGCAAGATCACTGATGGGTCATTCTTTACTTGGAGGTGCCCTGCATTTCATACACAACCAGGTAGGTGACACTTAGTATCACAGCAAGTTGACAATGGGTCCTCCAAGTTGCTCAACAGTAATTTATTAGGGTCAACAAATCAGAATTGTAAATTGTTCTCCTACCCCTTCCCTCTGTTATTATTTCTCTTTGAATTATGATCATTTATCACTTCCAAGAAGTCAGAGAGAGAGAGACGGAGAGAGGGGAAGAGAGGTGGGGGGGAACAATCAGGAAAGTTCTTAGACTTGTTGGTGGAAAACTGGTTACTGATGAATGAAATGATGTCTTCTTGGATATTATCACAGCTTGATAGTTACCATCCTTGCTCAGAACCTTGAGAATGCTCTTTGGCCCTGTCTGGGTGCTCTTAGTGACTCAGCCTGTGGGTTATCTGTGTTCCTCCATTCTCAAGTGAAGATCGGAAAGGAAAAGCAAAATAAAAAGGGAAGTGGGAGGAGGGAGAAGTCTCATTAGGGACTAGTAACAGCTCCCTGTGACAAGGCTTCTAAAGATGAAAAGTCGTCCTTGTCATCTTTTTCATTTTAGTGTTTTATGGCTGTGCTACCAGGGAATGGGGAGTGAGAGTCAGCCTAGTGGTTCATTATGGGGCAGCAAACACAAAGAGATTTCCAGTGGGAGGCTGGATTCGGGCAATAATGTTTATGAAATTGTACAAGAGACAAAAGCTTAATTGCACACGGAGTCAGAATAAGACAAGAGTCCAGTCCATTTTTCTTTCCACAAATAGGCTTGAGGTAGCCATGGGTCTCATGCTAAGTTTTGTCTTATTGGTCATATAACCACATAACCATGCTGTTTTTCACTACATATAAGAGAATAATTGAAGCCCTGGCTGGTAGCACAGTGGATAAGGCGCCAGCCTGCGAACCCAAAGGTCGCAGGTTTGATTCCCCAGCCAGGGCACATAACAAGGATGCAAACCAGGTCTCCTGTCAGGTCTGTGGCTGGAGGCAGGTGAAAAGCAACCATACACTGATGTCTCTCTCCCTCTCTACCTCTCTCCCTTCCCCTCTTTCTAAAAATAATGAAATAAAATATTAAATAATAATAATAAAAATAATAAAAAATAAAATTTTTAAAAAATATATTTAAAAAAAAGAGAGAGAATAATTGTCTGAGATACCTGATGTCTTGTGTAGATTTTATGAAATTCTACTTTGGCATAAGGATGGGGTCCTATGTAATAAAGGATCCTAAAATTCAGCAAGAAAATAATAGAAAACAATTGTCCATAAAGAGAAAAAAACAGCCACTGTTTACTGAGCTCTTACTGTATGCCAGGCATGTGCTCAACAAATCTTCCCCAGGTAGTGATATAAAATGGAACTGCCCACCACAATCCCTTACCACAGACCTCCCTAAGCTTATAGAGCCAGGGGTAAAACCAAGCGTTTAGGATGAGGCAATTTGAAATGGAAACTTTCTATTTTGATCAGCATAGAAACTATTGCAATGTAGCCCAGGGAGGCTAAGCTCTTTCAATTTAATAAGTCCAGTGTCATTAGACCATAAGGACTAAAAAACCTTAAGTATGTAGAAGTTAAAAGGAACCTCTCATGCAGACAGCATTTATTGTTTCAGGGATTGGATGTATGATAGAAAATTAATCCATGGAGTACAGCTATGTGGGATTTCAGGAGGTCTCAAGCTGCAGTCTGGAGGGAAAGCAGCTAATATTAAATGTTGTCCTCTTTCCTTTATGTGGCTCCCCTACCTCAACAGATGCTAAGGTCCACTGGTTCGCAACAGAGGTCAATTGTTCTAAAGCCAATTCAACAAATATTTTCATGTCCTTTAAACTATCTATAAAGTTTACAGCAAAAGAAACAGAAGAGATGATTTTAATAGTCATTGAAGATTTCATTTAGTTAACTGGTTTTAATTTTGGATTCATAGCAGCATATCAAGGGCTTAAAGTTGTCTCTGCCCCTGTCTGCTGCCGCTGGTGGAATCTAAGGTGGAGGGGGGGACCCTCTTTCAAGGTAAAGCCCAAAACCTGACAGAAGGGTTGATAAACTTCCTCCTACTCCACACAAAGTAGGGGGGAGAAGGGAAAGGGGTATTCACTTTCCACTGCGTTATTTGTTTATGTCCTTAACACTGCCACTACCAAATCCATAGGTTGAAGTCCTAACCCACAGTACCTCAGAATGTGACCTCATTTGGAAATAGGGTTGTTGTAGAGATCAGGGTGAGGCAACAAAAACTAAATGTTCCTGTAAACCGCCAAACACCTGAAGAAAACCAACTCTGCTGAAAGCTTGATCTTGGACTTCTAGACTTCACACTGTAAAGCAGTAAATTTCCATTGTTTTAGCCACCCTATTTGTGGTACTTTGTTAGAGCAGCCCTAGCAAACTAACATATCCTGTCACCAAAGTCTGGATTTCACCAGGGTTAAGAGACTGTCACCTGCAGGTGAGAGACAAAACACTGAGTAGAATTGTCATAGTTTTGCTGAATTAGCCCAAGAGCAGGGCACACACCCAGCCCAAGCAGCTGAAAGATTGGTAATACCTACCACTGAATGGAAAAGCCTTCTAAGTGATCCCAGAAAAAAGCAGTTGAAATGCAATCAGGTAGGAACAATAGTCTGTCTTGTAGACAAATTGAGTTACAGGGTGCATGTAATAAATTGGCAAAATTTTAGTACCATAAACGACTAACCACAGAAGAGTTATATTTTGAAATAAATTTATTCTTATATGTAAATACATAAACATAGTCATTATTTTTTTAATTGTTAAAAAAGTCTCCATTTGCTGCAATAATAGACTTGATTCAATTTCAGAATCTTGAGCACTGTTTCATTAACTTTTCTTTATCCATGGACATCATAATGTTTTCAATCTTAGCTTTAACAGCCTCTTTATTAGAATGAGGTTGTTTATTAAGTTCTCTCTCACAAATGCTGCATACATAATAGTCTAAAGGATTTGCATCTAGTGAACTAGGCAGTCAAATTTCCTTTGACCAGAATTCAGGGACATTGACACTGAAACATTCTTGCACCTTTTTAGCATTATGTGCTGGTGCACCATCTTGTTGGAAGATCAAATGACATCCATTTGCAACTTGCTTCATCCATAGTAGAACTACCTCTCTTCAAAACATCAAGGTAAACATCAGCAGTCACCTTCAAGCCCGTGGAAACAATGTAGGGTCATAATATCCCCTTCATTGCTGACAACACCTAACACCATCACTGTAGCAGAAAATTTTGTTTTCATGACAATTGGGACTTCATTAAGATTCTCACAGAGCCACATGTTTTTTCTTCTGTTGACTATTTGGTTCTGCTGAGCAGTGTTTGCATTGGAGAAGAAAATCAGAGGGGTTTTTCTTTGGGATTATTATTTTTTAAGATTTTATTTATTATTTTTAGAGAGAGGGGAAGGGAGAGAGACATCAATGTATAATTGCCTTTCACCTGCCTCCAGCTAAGGACCTGGCTGGAGACCTGGCTTCCAACCTGGTTATGTGCTCTGTCTGGAAATCAAACCAGCAACCTTTGGGTTTGTAGGCCAGTGCCTTACCCACTGTGCCATCAGACAGGGCTCTTTGGGATTTTTCAATGTTGTTAGCAGTTTTCTTGCTTTTTCAAAGCACCTTTCCTTTGTCTGCCATGTCATAAACTGATCTCTTCTAAGAACATAAAATCTGTATCTGGTATCTTCAGCAATAATCTTGTGACCTTTTGCATGCAACATCAGCAGCTCTCTTGCTATGGAGTGCATTGACTTTCCTGGAATTTCATTGATGATCTCCTGGATTCTGTGTACAATATCTGAACTTGTGCAATACTTGCATACCTTATGCACTTTCCTTGGTGTGGCAACATCAGGATCAGCATCATACACCTTCTTCACATTGTCGACTGTACGTAAAGGGACGTTATTGAAGTCCACAATTTCCTTAGCAGTTTACCCTACATGCAGTCCAGAAACTATGGTTGCTCTAATATTGTATTCCTTTGACATGATGGTTGCATTCAGAATTTAACACTTTATGTCTGAAACAATTATGTTAATTTATAACCTTAGAAACATAGTTTTTCAAAATTAATAAGAAGCACATGAAATAAGGAGATGCAAAGTCATTGCCAATTGATCGTGTGCACCCTGTATACCTTGCACATACATGGAGGATGTTAATCCCTTCAAGTAATTTCTTGTACCTAATTGTGTGTGGTTCCTGCCTTAGTAATCCCTAATTAAGCCTTATTGGAAGCATTGGAAGTGGAGAAGAGGTTCTGAGGCACCAGTGGTGGTTTGTGAATAGCATCAACTTTTGCTTCTCAGTCTGACTGAGACCTGTCATTTCAGTCCTTTCAAAAATTATCTGCATGGAAATGGCTACATTGGGGTTAAGTTGAGAATAGAAAGAGAGAACAGTACATTGAGCTGGAGAGATTTATATAGCATTGAATTTCCATGATGTGTCTTTATAAACTGAGCCCTGTTCAGTCCTAACTTGGGCTTCCACCCCCTCATGCTCAGACCTTCAGCAACCTCTGGACCTCCAGTCCCACCTCACTTTGATCTATCCCTTCCATTTGTGACCAGATTTTCCTCTCTTAAAGAGATCTGACCATGCCACCCTTCTCCTGAAAAGAAAAAAACAATTCTCCAGACCCTCAGCATCTATCCCACTTAAATTCCATCTTCTTTCCTTCTCCCTCTTACCTAGCATTGGTCATTTAGTTGCACTTTACTTCATGATGTAACCTGAACAGGCCATTTGTTTTCATGACTCTGTTCTCTTGTTCAGAATGCTCCTTCTTTTGGATGCCCCCCATTCCAGTTCTTTTTATCCTAATTGGATTCTTCAAATCCAAGTTCAAATATCCTCTGTGAAGGCTGCTCAAATCCCACTATATAGAACAAATCTAGGCTTCTACAGGAAATCACTCAGTATGTTAGAGTGAGTGACATTTATCATCATGCTATCATTTTGAGTCCTATATTATACTTAGCTCTCTCTTGCTTTCCCTTGAAAATTAGCTTCTTGAGGAGAATGTCTATATCTGTTTGTCTATATAAGCCCTGTGTTTAGCACAGTGTCTGGTGTGCATTGGACAGTTAAGAAATATTTGTTGAACTGCATCGAAGGACAAAACTATGTGCCTCAGAAAAGACATAAGTTTTATTTTATTTTACTTATTTTTTATTTCTTTATTTTTAGAGAGAGGGGAAGGGAGGGAGAAAGAGAGGGAGAGAAACATCAATGTATGGTTGCCTTTCACCTGCCTCCAACTGCAGACCTGGCTGGAGACCTGGCTTGCAACCTGGTTATGTGCCCTGGCTAGGAATCAAACAAGTGACCTTTTGGTTCACAGGCTGGCACCATTCCACTGAGCCACCAGCCAGGGCGAAGACATAACTTTTAAATAGAAATGAGAGGGCTGTTTAACTCTGAAGCCCTGGCTATCTTCCTGTAAAGATTTAGCTAACCCCCAATCTAAAGTATTCAGCAGTGAGGTTGAGGCAACTTTATAAATCTCTGGCTTTGGTACATAAACATCACATCACACTGAAAAGCAAGGAGAAAGCCTATCCAGCATGGACTGCGAGTACCAACCCACACCTCTAAGGATGGGCAGACCTTCCTGGAGTGCCCCTCACAGAACTGAAGGTGAAAGAAGCACAGAAAGGTTACTTCAAAAAGCAGGGGAGGTCATTGTTAGTGGGCTTTTCATTTATTTCCCAGTTACCTGTAACCCTATATCAAGGCTCAGAAAACAAACATTTTAGGAGTTCACCTGGCTTCAGTCATGGCTGAAACAGTATTTTTAAGAATGTGTCTTTGTCTGTTGTTCCCTTCTGTTGTGCTTTGAGATGGTTTTATCCTTAAACATTTCTTCTAGTAGGAGTCATGTCAGGCTTCCCTGAGGAAGGTGTCACCTAACCGTGTTCCGAGCACTGGCCGTGCAGCTGGACGCGCCACCCTGGCTCCAGGCTTACGCGGACCAAGGTACCCACTGCCATAGGCAGAACTCCTCCCCCTTCCCCCAGCATTCTAGCAAAAGTTCTGCTTGTTACTCTCTTGGCCTCTGTATGAGTCACTTATCTCCCCCTAACCAGTCACCATGGCTATGGAGAAGCCAGGTACACAACATAGTGATTAGATATTTTATATAACTAGCAAAGTGATCACCCCAATAAATCTGGTACCCATGACATCACACACACACACACACACACACACACACACATATATATATATATATATATTTTTTTTTCCTTATGCTGTACTTTACATTCCCGTTACAGAAGAGTAAGTTGGGGTACCACCCCTGCTGCCACCCTTTAGGCAAAATTCCATAGGGCAAAGGTTTGGTGATAAAGGAAAGGAGTTTTTATTCCAAAGCAGTCACTTAAACCTATTAAGTCACAGCTTTAATCACTTAAACCTGTCAATTAAGGCTAAACTCTTAACACCTGGGTTCTAGATTTTCCCCTGTTTCTGTAGGGTTAGTTTACAAACAACGTAATACACAAAAGCTACACAATTCCGGAAGAATGGCAGGCTTCGGCCTCAGAGTCAGTTCCCTCTAGAATACCCAGATAATAAACCTGCCACCCTCTGCCAGGCCAGCCTGAGCCTAAGCTGTGCCCCAAGTTCCTTCCCACACAACAAATGGTCTGCTGGGAAATGCAGGTGGCTGCAGTGAGCACCCAAGCATCTAAAGGAAGAAAAAGAAGAGAAAGAAGAGCCAGAGAGCCCAAGCCTGAGAGAGAGAGAGAGAGAGAGAGAGAAAGAGAGGCGGGGGGGGGGGGGGGGGGGGGGGGGGGGGGGGGGGGGAGAGGGAGGGAGGGAGAGTCAGGAAGCAAAGGCCCAGCCCTCATTTTATTTTCATTGGCTCTGGAGGCATCAGCTTCTCAGCCATTCCTGTCCTAGACTGCCTTCCATTGCCTCCGCAACCTCCTACAGCTTCAGTGATCACTCCATATCATTCTATGACTATTTTGTAATATCGATTTGTCATTCTTAATTTCTTCACCTTTTTCACCCATCACCCCCACCCTGCTCTCATCCTGGCAACAATAAAAATATCCTCTGTATGAGTTTGTTTGTTTTGTGTGTTTATTATGTCTTCCTCTGACTTATTTCACTCAGCATACTACTCTTTACATCTATCCATGTTGTTGCAGGTGGTGAGATTTCATTCTTTTTTATTGCTGAATAATACTCCACTGTATGTAATATTCCACTTCTTTATCCATTTATCTATTGATGGACAATCCATATCTCAGCTATTATAAATTATGCTGCAATGAATATATAGGTGTATATATGTTTATGAATTAGTGTTTCAGATTTCTTTTGAATTGCTGGGTCCTTCTTTGTAAGACTTGCTTTTCATATGATATTTTGGAAAGGGTACTCCAGAAGCCCACCTAATTTTATTTGAGAAATTTCTAAAACATTTATTCACTTTTAACCAAGCTTAGCATCAGGTACCTTCATAGGCAAGGTCCTGTGCTGGACCACTTCATACATTCCATTTATTCTTTTTTTTTTAAGATGTATTTATTACTTTTTAAAAATTTTATTGTTGTTGTATTACATCCATCCCCTTTTTGCTCCTCTCTGTCCCTCTCCCCACTCCATTTATTCTTCAAAAATTTACAGTATGATTATCTCCAATTGATATAATTTGTCTAAGATCATACACTCAGAAAATGGCAGAACCCAGATTAGCTGTCAGGTTTGTGTAACTCCCTGTCCTTTACTTCAAAAAAAAAAAAAAATTTTTTTTTTTTAAGTACACTTTATTTCCAGTCAGGGCATATACCTAAGCCAGGACTTCAACCAGGTCCCCAGTAGGAGGCAGGTGAAAGGCAACTATATACTGAAAAAGAAAAAGAAAAATGTAAACTTTATTTTTTAAATATTTGGACTTTTTAATTCACAGATTTTCAATTCATGCATTTTGGATCATTAAGTCATTTTCACTTTTTAAAACTCTTCGTTTTACTGCAGGGTGTTTACAAGAAAGAAAGAGCCAAGAAATTTAAAAGTGAAGGGAAAGAAAATTTTTTGTGTTATTATTAAACAATGAGGCCATTGGGTTCTTAAATTTCCTGTGAGATAACGAAAGCACCTGGTGCAGACTTGAAAAGGAAACTGCACAAGAGCTAGTATAGGATAAGAACTCAGTGGTCGAGAGAAAGAAATGCAGCCTTGCCAGGGAAAACTATGACTCATGGTTCAGATAGCTATCTCTAAAAGCTCTTAAGAGAAAAATATTTTCTGGCAAGTCTGGCAAGGGAGCAGATGGGAATTTCCTCATCTCTCTAGAGAATGGTTGAGAGAGTCCTTTTCTGAATGGGAGTAGAAGGGAAACAACGTGTTTGAGTGAGGAGAGCAGCTCCTCCCTCCAAAGGTCCTCAAGACGCTAGGAGCAAAGCAAGCAGCTAGAGCCACTGGGTCACAGAGCTTCCTGTCCCCTCTCCAAATCATAATATCAATCAATGATAGGCAGGTGGATAAAAATAACATATGGGAGCTAGCAGATGATTACAGGTAGTTAAAAGTATGGTCTCTGATTCCAAAACTGTCTCTGTTCCTTACCAACTGTAGATTTGGCAATGAGCCTCATTTTTACTACTTGTAGAAAGGAGATGGTGATACTTTAATCCTAAGGGTCTCAGGAAGATTAAATAACATGGCATATATTTGTAGCATGCTTAACAGAGGCCCTTGCAGAATGTATGTCCTTAAGAAATGGAGCTGTTCTGTTTGCGTTGTGTTATGATCACAAATATTTGCGTTATAAGGATAGAACTTAAAATATTTGCTTTGATGATTCTTCAAATTTTTTGATGTAGAATTACCATATGATCCAAAAATTCCACTTCTGGATATATACCTAAAAGGGAGATCTGGGACTCAAACAGTACAATTACATTCATAGTAGCATTATCTACAATAGCCAAAAGATGAAAGCAACTCAAATGTCCATCAATGAGTAAATGGGTAAACAAAATGTAATATATGCATACAGTGGAATACTCTTCATCCTAAAAAAAGAAAGGAAATTTTGACACATGTTACAACATGGATGGCATTTAAAGAAAATATGGTAGGTGAAATATGGCAGTCATTTCAAAAAGACAAATATTGCATGATTCCACTTACATGAGGTACCTAGAGTAGTTAGATTCATACAGACAGAAATTAGAATGATGATTTTCAGGGATTGGAGGGAGGGGAAAATGGGAAATTAGTATTTAATGTGTGCAAAATTTCAGTTGGGGAAGGTACAAAATTTCTGGCAGTGGATGGTGGAGTTGGTTGCACAAATATTGGACTGATCAAAAAGTTTGGTTTTTTCGATCTGATGACTCTCACAGCCTTAGTAGTCTTTAACTTCATTCGAAATAATTTTGTTAGATTGTATTATGACAGCTGTCATATCAGTGTGCATTTAAAAAACTTATCTAAATTGGTGAAATTTTTGTGTAGCTATTTTAATATTGAAAAAGGAAGAAAATATGCATTTTCAGCATATTATGCTTTAGTATTTCAAGAAAGATAAAAATGCAACTGAAACACACAAAAAAGATGTGTTCAGTGTATGAAGAGGTTGATGTGATTGATCAAGCATGTCAAAAGTAGTTTGTGAAGTTTCATGCTAGAGATTTCTTGATGGATGTTGCTCCACAGTTGTGTAAATCATTTAAAGTTTATAGTAATCAAATTGAGACATCAAATTGAGACATTAATTGAGAACAATCAATGTCATACCACATGGGAGATAGCTGACATACTCAGAATACCCAAATCAATAAAGTTATGGGGGAAAAGGAAACATGTGTATATTATTTTATGGAAAAAAATACCATACATACTTTTTGGACAACCTAATATGTCAATCTACTTAATGCCATAGAACCGTATATGTAAAAATAGGTAAAAGGGTAAATTTGATGTTACATATATTTTACTATACTTAAAAAAGAAACAAAGTAGCTTCCTATGAAGAGCTTTAATGAAGTGTAATTGGTGTACAATAAACTACACATATTTAAAGTTAATACTTTGATAGGTTTTGACACATGTGAACACCCCTGAAACCATCAGCCCAATCATGTCCTGTCATTCATGTCCTGTCAACAGTTTCCTGTGTCCCTTTACTTTATAATTTCTCTCTTCAACTCATTTCTCACTACCACTATCCCTACCTCCAGGAAATTACTGATCTGCTTTCTGTCATTATAGCCTAGTTTTCCTTTCTAGACTTGTATAAGTGTTAGGACAATACAGAATGTACTCCTTGTCTGTCTGCTTATACTCAACATAATTATTTTGAGATACATCCATGTCATTGTGTATATCAGGATTCATTCCTTTTTGATATTAAATAATGCTTCATTACATAATTGTGGATATGCTACAATTTCTTTAATCATTTAAATATCCATCATGTAATGGATATTTTAGTGTTTCCAACTTGTGGATGTTACAAATTAAGCTCCTATGAAGATTCATATATAAATCTGTACATGGAAACCTTTTTTTTTTTTTTCTTTTAGGTAAATAAACAGGTGGGAAAAGGACTCGTGGACATGGCAACAGTGTGGTGATTGCGGAAGGGAGAGAGGTATAAGGTGGCTAAATAGTAATGGAAAAAATACAATGCATTTAAAATAAATAATAAATAAAAAGAAAACAGTGCTCACTTCGGCAGCACATATACTAAAATAGGAATAATACAGAGAAGATTAGCATGGCCCCTGCACAAAGATGACACGGAAATTCGTGAGGCGTTCCATATTAAAAAAAAAAAGAAAGAAAGAAAACAAAAGAATACATCTGTAAGACAATTGGGCCTACACAAGCCCAATAAGCAATGGTACAGCCAATTTATGACTAGAGAAAATGTCTGCAGTTGGCAAGGTCTAACTCTGGGTGCCATTCATCTTCTGACTCCACTGCCAACTGCTGGCTCTTTCTGTATGTCTCAGAGCAAGACTAGCGAAAGGCCCTGCCTTCTCTGCTGGGTAGACCTTGGGTGTATCATATAGTACTCAGCCAGGATGGCTGGTGGGTTTTCCTCAGAAAAGGCAGTGGTTATGCTAGGTCATCAAGGTGGAATGTTCTCCTTTGTAATCAAAAAACATTTCACATTCATTGTTTGATCTAAACCACAAAAAAAGCCATGAAGAAGCCTTTAGTGTCTGCATAGACTTACTTGCTGTTCATGTACCTTTTTGGTGTTCAATCCATTCAAATATATCATCCATTTGGGAGGTTGATTATTTTCTTATTGTTTAGTTTTGTTTTGCTTTAAATATTTACCTGAGGATATATTTATTGATTTTTAAAGAGAGAAGAAAGGGGGAGGAAGGGTAGAATCCATGTGAGAAAGAAACACTGATTGGTTGCCTCCCACATATGACCTGACACAGGGCGGGGGTGGGTGGGTGTCAAACCTGCAACCTCGGTATGTGCCCCTACTGGGGATCGAACCCACAACCTTTGGTGTACAAGACAATGCTCCAACAACTGAGCCACCAGGCCAGGGCCCTTCTTAGTTTTGTTAGTATTTTTTTTTTTTTTTTTATTCTGGATACAAGTTCTTTATCAGGTATTTGGTTGGCAAACCTTTTCTCCCAGTCAGTGCATGGTCTTTGCATTTTTTGAGTACCTTCTGAACAAATCCTTGCATCAGATTCATCTGAGTACCTACAAGCACTAATGATACTCAGCATGCCTAAAAATCAACTTTGTTAACTGCAAAAATCTACCATACAAATGTATGCTGATATTACCCTATAGTCTGTATGTCCAAACCGTAGTCAATAACTATGTGTGAAATATAACCCCAATGTTTGTCAGGACCTTCTAGTGGCTTAGCAGTTAGATGACACTGTTTCCCCTCCAACCTGCGTCTATGGAGGCACCATGTCCTCTGCATGATTTCCTTGGGTTCCTGAGGGGAAGGAGGTGGGAATTTGGCCCTGTTCTCATGACTCTGCCTTCTGTCTCCACTAATTTGATTCATGTAGAAATGTCTGGAAATCTTATGCTTGTTTCCTTATATAGGCCAAGATACTATGATTTCTATGTGCTTGGGGGCTCTGTGTGGTTCAGAAGAAGTGCAGTAAAGGGCTTCATCACATCACTGCACATAATTTCAAGTTGTGTGTGAGGCATTCTTGTTCTTAAAAGTCCTTTATTCACCAGACATTTTTTACTGGTGTCCTTTTCCACAGCGCATTTCACTCCAGACCAGTGGGTTTCTCTCTTCTCTCCTCAGAAATAGATACACAAAAACAAGGTATTGGTGTTGTATCACTACGCCTACAGCATTCAATATTTTTCTAAGCAATGAGTGTTCTCCTTGCAAAGTATTCTGGCACCAGAATAAATTAATAAATTTTACCCTCATGTGTAGCTATCTGTTTAGCATGTGCAAACACATGTACACTTTGGGTTGGCCTCCCTCATTCTTATTGAAAGTGATATTCATTATCCCTTGCTCCCTACATCCTAGGTGATGAATGTAGTCTTGCTATTCAGGATGATCTGACATACTCAGCTGTGACACAATTGTTTATAATTCCTCAGAAGAAGCCTCTCCTCTGTCCTGGGACCCAGCACACATGCAGTTACAGGCCTTTCAAGGGTTGCCCCAGCCTCTCAGTTTCTGGCTGAGGAAAGGTGATGGGCAGTTGGAGTACATAGACAAGGGAGACTTCGTTAGCATCTTCTTGGTTGTTCTAGCCACTGTCTATTACTATGCATTTCTATGTGCTAATCTTGTCTTTGACTCCCAGGTAAAAATAAGCCTGTGGGATGGCTTCTTGGCCTCTCTGGGGTGTGGGGTCACAGAGGATGAGGAGTTGGAGGGAAAGAGAAAGTTTATGGTTTTACGGAGTCCTTGACTGGCTTGGTGTTAGGAAAAGGCCCACCAGGACGGTGCATGTTGGTTCCATAGCCAGTGTGTTTCTCGCCTGGAGTCAGAAGGGAGGGCCCTGAGTTCACTGTCTGCACTATACTTAGTGTCTTCTCTTCCCCCTCAAGGCTGAATCTCTTGATTCAGGGAACTCGGATTTCTGTTCTGCTCCACGAGAAAATGCCTCAATACCAATACAATCTTATGTGATTCTTCCCCTTGAACTTTTTTAAACCTCCACTTACTAGCTATGTGATTTTAGGACAATTACTTAATCTCTCTGAGATTTAGTTTAACAACCTATAAAACAGCACTAATGTAGTTGTGCCTACCTGAGGGTGATGGTAAGGAGAGCTAAATTGAGTTACATGCCTAAGAGTTCAGCACATTGCCAGGATGGCACTGATCGTCACAGGAACGGTCACAATACACTAAGTATTGTGCAGACAGTGAACTCAGGGCTCCCCCTTCTGACTCCAGGCGAGAAACACACTGACTATGGAACCAACATGCACCGTCCTGGTGGGCCTTTTCCTAACACCAAGCCAGTCAAGGACTCTGTAAAACAATAAACTTTCTCTTTCCCTCCAACTCCTCATCCTTTGTGACCACACACCCAGAGATGCCAGGAACCATCCCAAGAACTCAAAGGGTCCTTGCGCAAAGACAGAAATCCAGCCATGTTGGCCATGTGCTCAGAGAGCTCCCAGAGAAACTTGATTTTCCCAGTGTAAGCCCTGGGAAACTTTAGTGCCCTCTCTACCTCACCCAGAAGTCCCTTTTTTCTCATGCATCCTGGTTTTTCACTTGGCCTAAAATGACTTAAATGCTGCTGCTGTCCAGGATTTGGCTTCAGGGAGTATAGGACCCACAGGTGCTGAACAGGAAAATCAGGTAGGATTTTCCTAAAATTCTGTATAAACAGCACAGAGGAGACTAAAAATCTAGTCTTTCCAGAAATATGCTTTTCTGGAAAGAAAATGGGATGAGAAACTAGCCAGACAGCAGGGATGTATAGCAGAGTTCTTCCTCCCTGCAGCGCCTGTGCCCTGCCTGGGAGCAGAGGCCGCATCGCGGCTCCCCTCAGAAGCCAGGATGTCTTGGCTGTTCCAAGGAGAGTAAAATAAAGGGGCTGCTACTTAACAGAGTGATAGAATTGCTTGGGACTTCTCACCCTAAGCCTTGCAGGGGCCATATAAATATTCTTAAATCTTGTGGGGTTGGGGTGGTGAGCAGTGCACCCCAGAAATAACAGGGATGAATTTAGGGTGAACACAAGAGCTGAAATGTTGTTATGGTTACCCTGAAAGCCAGTCTACTTCCAACTTTACAGTCAGAGAACCTGGGGTACAGGGTGGAAGCTGTAGACACCCTGGTTTAGTTCCAGAGCCACCCACCTTCCTCTTCCATTTTAATTCTATAGAGGCTCAGGCACATTTATTCCTAAATAAGATACAAGTCCCCTAATTGTCTCTTACCTTGTATATTCCACATGGCTTCCTTGCCTTTTAAATTCCTGAAGACAGAGGCTGGTACTACTTTGCAGGCACATTTTAGAAAGAACATCTAAATAGATGCCCTCTTTTTTTTTTTTTTTTTTTTAATTTTATTGTTGTTGTATTACATCCATCCCCTTTTTGCTCCCCTCTGTCCCTCTCCCCACCCACCCCTTCCCCCCAAAGTCAATCCCACCTGTTGTCCATGTTACCCTCTAATTTTTAATATGAGTAGTTATGTAAATCAAATAGAAATTAAAAACTGTCACATTGACTTGGTTCCAAAATAATTTATTTTCCAAGGTTAAATTAAAAATATATATATTAAAATAATTTAAGGAATAATTTAGTTAAAATTTTAGAAAGTCTTTAACTGTCCTTTCAAAGGCAGTGCCTTAGCTGTCAGTCAGAGTGATTGGCTGAAGAATGCCCGAAGTTCTGGTTGGCGTTGCTCCTTCCCAGAGACACAGATGGAGAGATGTTCAGTATCTGGAGATAATCCATAAGTCTGTAAAGGAAGGAGAAGTTCCCGAGGATTTCCACTTGGACCATTGTCCAGGCACATCTGCTGTACAAGTTGGCCTTTAGGTACTGTACAATCCTCAAGTAATATTGCTTTAGGTCCAGGAGGGTCTTGCTTTTTTCCCAGGTGAAGTTATTCTCCTCCAGGATTTCCTCCAGGGCAGCCTGCAGATGGTTCATCTGCCAGTTGAGTTCCCTATAGAGATTCTTAATGAAGATCTCATTCCAGCCAGTGCTGGAGATATTTCTTCTGAAAATATCATAGATCTGCTGGAGCATCTCATGGATGACAAACACTGCTTCCTCCTTCTGATACCCCTGTGGCTGTTCAATCTCCTCAGGGACCTTGAAGTCCACCCTGTCCTCGAGGCAGTTTTCAACGGATCCATTCAACTGCCATAGGAACATCCGACAGGCTAAAATGCTGCGTCTCTGTTGGAATCCAAGCACAGGGTAGCTCAAGGAAAGAGCTGTGGTGGAGAAACACAGCAGAAGAGCGATCTGGAGGATGCACTTGTTGGTCATGATGGCAAGCGATAGATACAGTGGTGCCTTCTTCCACCTAGTCATGGAGGGAAATGCTTTGAAGGGTTCCTGAATAGGGCTATTTATATGGCCATCTACTCTTTGTATCTCAGAGGAATTTCCTGTTTTCAGTTCTCCCTTTCAGTTTTCTTTTGTCATTTATGCTTTTCCTAAGTTTATTTTTCAGTATTGTATGTAGTTGGCATACAATATTACATTAATTTGAGGTATACAGCATAGTAATTAGATAATTGTATAACCTTACAAAGAGATCACCCCAAAAAGTCTAGTACCCATTTGACACCATACATAGTTATTACATCATCACTGACTGTATTTCCAATGCTGTACTTTGCATCCCCATGACCATCCTATAGCTGCCAATTTGTACTTCTTCATCCTTTCACCTTATTCACCCAGCCTCCCAATCTCCCTCCCATTGGGTAATCATTAATTTGCTGTCTGTATCTATGAACTGTTTCTATCTTTTCATTCATTGATTTTGTTTTTTATATTCTACATATAAGTGAAATTACTTGGTATTTGTATTTCTCTGACTTATTTCACTTAGCATAATACCTTCTATCTAGATCTATCCATATTGTCAGAAGTACCAAGATATTATTCTTGTTTATGGCTGAGTAATATTCCATTTTCCACTCATCTATCAAAGGGCACTTGGGTTGCTTCCATCATTTGGCTATTGTAAATAATGCTACAATAAACATAGGTGTACATAATATCTTTTTGAATTTGTGTTTTAGATTTTTAAAAAATCAATACTCAGAAGTGGAATTGCTGGGCCATATGGTAATTCTATTTTTTTAATTTTTGAGGAAATTTCATACTGTTTTCCATAGAGGTTGCAATAATTTACAATCTTACCAACTGTGCCTTGCCAACATTTGTTGTTTGTTGATTTATTGATGATAGCCATTCTAACAGATGTGATATCATATCTAATTGTGGTTTCAATTTTCACTTTCTTAATGGTTAGTAATGTTGAGCATCATTTCACATGCTTGTTGGCCATCTGTAAATGATCCTATCTCAATATCTCTGATGCCATTTTTTGTTAGAATGTAGTAACTAATTTTCATAAGGGAGGTATAAGTTTAAAATCTAATTATAATTTTATATCATGCTTATATAAGCAGAGAGATATGATATATTTTTAAAGATTTTAATGATAGTTATGATAATATAAAATAATGATTTTCAGTTTTCAGAAAATCTTGCATTATCTTTCAACTTGAATTTACTGAAACCCCACTGTGTGCAAGGAACTAGAGCATGAGCTGCTATAGCTGGTAATCCTCACTCTCTTGGATCATGCAGTGAAGTATGGGAAAAGACTGTTAATCAAAGAAATACACAGAGGTAAAATGCTGTGATGACAAGTTGCAAAGAGGGGTTTGTGGTTGTGAGGGTCTATAGCACAGAAATATAATGTAGTAGGAGAGGTCAGAGAAGACTGCCCTACAGTAGCAACACTGGAGCTGAAATTAGAAGAAAGGTAGCTAGGACTGCCAGTGTAAAGGCTCTGTGGTCAGAGAATGCATGGTAAGGCCAAGGACAGGGCTGCTGTTATTAACCTTCAAGTCAGAGAGTAGTCAAAGAATGGTCTAAGATGAGGCCAGAGGGCAGGTGGGAGTCAGATAGCATAGGGATTGTGAGGCCATGTTTAGAAGTTGTTCTTTATCCTAATAGCAGTAGAAGTCAAAGAACAGTTTTAAGTGGGATGGAGTAACTTGATTTATTATGGGGGATGGGGAGTGTTCCAGTTTACATTTACATTATCAGTGCTTATGAATTACACTTGGTACTGCCAGTCCTTTTCATTTTAGCCAACCTAGTGGTGTATAGTGATACCTCATTACAGTTTTAATGTGCATTTCTTAACTATTAATAAGATTCAGTTCATTTTCATATGCTTATTGGCCATTTAGGTATTTTACTTGTGAGAAACCTATTCAAATCTCCTGTTGACTCAGATTTATTTTTTATTATCTACAAATGATATGATCAACTATAAACAAAAAACAAAAGAATCTACATATACATTGATTAAATTTAAAAATAAACTTATCAAGGTCACTGAACACAAGATCAATATTAAACATAATTCACCTTTTTTTAATACTAGTAACAAAAAATTGAGAAATGACATTTCAGAAATGATACCATTGACAATAACAAAAAGTCTATGATCAAGAAACTGTCACAGCCAAAAGAAGTCACAAAAGACATTATAATTAAATGCAATGTGGCATTCTGAATAAAATCCCAGAACAGAAAAGAACATTAGGTAAAAAATTACTAAAAAATTAATACAGGATGGACTTAATTTTTTTTTTTTTTAAAGTAGAGCATATAGGGCAAGTTATGTTCCTCTTGTTCCTGGCTTCCAAATACAAGTCTGCAATTAAATTTTTGATTAAAATAAAATGACCAGAAACCAATGAAAAATATAACATAGTATTTTCCTTAAACTGGGACTTATATTTTTCACCTTGATCACCAAGAGGGATTAAGTAACTTCTTCTTCTTATTGTAAGTGAACAAAAGGCATTTAAGCACATGGAGGGGACGGGTGGCAGTAAGCACCAATAAGAAGGGAAGTCAGCCCTGGCTGGTGGCACAGTGGATAAGGCGCCAGCCTTTGAACCCAAAGGTCATGGGTTTGATTCCCCAGTCAGGGCACATAACCAGGTTGCAAGCCAGGTCTCCAGCCAGGTCTGTAGCTGGAGGCAGGTGAACAGCAATCATACATTGGTCTCTCTCCCTCTCTGCCTCCCTCCCTTCTCCTCTCTCTAATAATATTAAATAAAGTCTTTAAAAAAAAAAGAAGAAGGGAAGTCAGACTCTCCTATGGGAAGCTACCATGGCCAGCCTTCTCCTGAGAAACACATATTTATGTATCAAATAAATATTTATTTAGCTAATATTTATTTATCATGTCATAAAGAAAAATGGTGAATCAGAGACAGGTTAAGCCTCTCTTAGATGGATGGGAATGTTCTTCAGTTACTTCCTGAGCCTGTCCAAATAAGATCAGGTTTCCCTTTGGGTACTCCCCAAATCAAAATGCCACTCCCCTAATCAAAGCACCAGGCTTTGTGCCAGTTAATGCCAGCCTATGGCTGAAACCTAGAGAACAAGAGATCCACTCTGCACCTGCCTGAAAAACCCAGAGCTATATAAGCCAGATCCAAGTAGCATTTCAAGGAGCCATAGTCTCTGTATTCTCTGTCAGTGAGTGTTCCTCCCTCTCTCTTTCTCTCTTACTCAATTTTTAGTAAACTCTTCTCCCAAGTGTGCTTTGCTTCCTCAGTTGATTTCAATCCTGCCTGCAGGAGTAGGGCAGGGTGGTCAGCAAAAATCCCTCTGTCAATAACCATGTTACTAGTTGATTTTAAAAATGTTTTTCAGTAAAGTTTTACTGTTAGCTTGATTGCATGTCTTACATAGTCTTTCTGATGTTTATTTCAATGTATGTTATCATTTATTATTGTTGCAATTACAAATGAGATTACATTTTTCATTACATTTTCTAATTTTGAATAGGACTAAATTTTCATTACATTTTGGTTTTGTCTCTGGCCATGTTTGTAAACACTATGCCTAAAAGCTTTTGTTAAGTTGTCAGATCTTTAGATAAACAAATACTTTGTATATTAGTAAAAAAATTAAAGGACTACAACTATTAAGTGTGATGATGATATGGAGCAACAGGGACTCTCATTCAACTGCTGTTGGGCATGCAAATTTATACAACTACTGTGGAAAACGTTATGGCATCATTTAGCAAAGCTGAAAAATATGCAGAGCCTATGGCCCAGTAAGTCTACTTTTAGCAGTTGCCCTGAGAAAAAAAATTATGTAGATATGCATCAGTATATATGCACAAGAATATTCACAGCAGCAATATTCATAATAGTCCCAAACTAGAAACAGCCCAAAAGCCGTTAAAAGTTGTGTGGACCCTGGCTGGTAGCACAGTGGATAAGGCGCCGGCCTGCGAACCCAAAGGTCGCAGGTTCGATTCCCCAGCCAGGGCACATAACCAGGTTGCAAACCAGGTCTCCAGTCAGGTCTATGGCTGGAGGCAGGTGAAATGCAACCATACATTGATGTCTCTCTCCCTCTCTGCCTCTCTCCCTTCCCCTCTTTCTAAAAAATAATGAAATAAAATCTTTAAAAAAAAAAAAAAAAGTTGTGTGGATAAATATGTTGTAGTCTATGAATGTAATTAGGGTCATAAATGGTAAAAATAAAGAACCACAACCATATACACAAATGGGGGGGGGGACTACACTCAAAAGAATACATATTCCATTTATATAATGTTAAAAACAGGCAATACTAGACTATATGATTAGAGTACAATTTAAAGAAAAAGGAGGAAGTGATTACCATAAAATGCAGAGTGGCAGTTGCCTCTAGTGAGAAGGGATGGAATTATGTCCAAGAAGGGGCATAATTATGTCCAGGAAGGGGCACCAGTTACAGGGTGGTAACTAGTGGCAAGGCTTCCAGAATGTTGCAAAATTTGTTTTGTTTTGTATTGTTTGGTTTGGTTTGGTTTGGTTGCTGGTTACATGAATATTTTGCTTTTACCATTCTTTAAAATTTATACTTATACATTTTGTATACCTTTTATATGATTGCTACATTTGACAGCAAAAATAGTTTAGTAAACAAGAATCAATGCTGTTACTGTTATCTAAATCTTTAATAGCTGACAATCCTGAATGATGTCAACCATACGCATATGTTTTCCCATACTCCTTATTTTTCTAAATTATAATGAAAATAAGCAGAATTGGAAAAGAGGCGGAAGATCAACAGAAATTCAAGCTCACTGTGGGTGGTAAGAATCATTTCAATCTTCTCTGATGATGATGTACATGAATGGTTTTCCAAACGTGGCTGGACAATCCCTGGGGTTCCCAGACACTCTTTTAGGGTCTTTGAGGTCCTCTATTTTCCAACTACATTATCTTGGTGAGACTGGTTCCCTTTAAAGACTTGAAATAAAACAGCACAGCACAACACACTTAATTCAAAGCAGATATGAAAACCCGGTGGTCTTCTATTAAGAGTTAGACATTAAAGAGACTTGCAAAACTTTAAAATATTTTCAGTAGATTTTTCATGCCTTGGAGAATGTAGTTATTTTTTATTAAAATGTTTTTATGTTAACATATAATGGTTTTTAAAAAAGAATAAATACTTAAAACATTCTCAGTTTTAATTAATAACATGTAAATATCAATAAATATAACCAGCATAACAACAGTCTCTTTGGAGTCTCAATAATTTTTGAGAGTATCAGTGAATCCTGAGATGAAAATATTTGTGAACTGCTGATATTGATATTTATTTGGATAATTATTTGAGAAGGAGTATTATAGATTTACATAACAATCTTTTAATTGTTTATTCTATTCAAATCACAGAATAACAAATATGGTGTTTTTTCTAACCATATCAACTGGTGTGAGAGTCTCCTTGGCGTAAAGTCCATTGAAAAGGGAGGAGGAGGTGAGCTCATGAGTACACAGGAAAAGAAGGAGAGTTTTGTTCAAAAAGAATACTTTTCAAAATAACAAAATGAGTGGTAACCTCACTACAAATCCTTATTTCACTAGAGAAATTTTGCTCAGCAGCCTAGGAGTTCCAGTGCAACTTTGGAACCACAATGAAAAAGCCTATCTTCTGGTTGAAGGAATAGTCTGTCTCCCCAGTTTTCCAGGGGCTGCCTCACTCTCACTGTCATTCAGCACCCCAGCTGATTCTGCCCAGGCCTGGGCTGGGGGGTGTAGGTCAGCAGGGCTGGGGGTGGGGGGGTGCAGGTGAGGGGGTTGTTGGTTTCCTCCCTGTAACCACAAGTCAAAGGCTGGTGAGGGAGTAACTTCATCTTCAGGCCTCTTAGTGGGTATGAAGAGGCAGACTATGCAGCAGAGCTGAGGTCAAGTACCACTGGTTTCAATCTCCTCTTTTCCTTTTCCCTTTCCCATATCCTGGATATCTGGTCACATGCCTTTGACTGGACTCATTCCTCAGTATCCCTCCTGGTTACCTTATTTGAGACTAGGTCACTTCTGGAGGATGCTGCCTTCTAACTCTTACTACTTGCAGCCCTTCTCCAACACATATACACAACCAGGGGGTTCTACACTCTGTGCCCCCTGCCACATGCCCATCAACAGGTTAATGGCCCAGGAACACACAGAGGCTGACTACCCACTATCTCCCACCATGTGCTGCCAGGACTCCTGCTGCTGCTGGACAGACTCCTAACCGGCCTCTTCAATATTAAAAATTATTCACCTGTTTTTATACTAAATGCCAGTCAGCACCAAGGCCAGATTTACTTTTCCCTTCAGATAATGGGCAACTTTCTAAGCCAGACATATTTCATTCTCTGAGGGTTGGATTGAGCCAGGACTAGGGTTGAGAAGAGACTCAAATAGCAACATATTTCCAGCAGTTGCTGAATTAACATGAGCTTCTTTTTCCTTTGCTAACTCTACGCACATTGAATTGTCTGTTTCCTAAGCGAGTTTCCTGTCTCCAAAGCAGTTTCAGGACCTTTGAAGTGAAAATTCTCTACATAGTTGAAACTTGCAACCACATTTCATTTTTATTTCATCATCAGAGATTGTGTCATGAACCAAGGAGTGCCAAAATGAATAATGAGCTGATGTAACAAAGTGAAAAGGAAACTAAATGCAAGTTGTCCAACTGGATTTAAAGAATGAGGTCAGGTTTTCTCTCCAGCCTGGAGGCTTGGCTGAGTAGAGTGCAAGAAGCCTTCACAAAGGAGAGGATTCTTTCTTCTGGCTGTCTGCCAGATGCCTGCATCATTAGGTGAAAATTTTAGTTCCTGAAAGTAAGGGAAAACCCAGAAACCAGTGGAAGAATGTATGCCCTTGCAGACAGCTGGGGTGTGTGCCAAGTAGGAATGGCTCTGTCTAGAACTCGGGGATATTTACTGTGACACTCTTGGCCCAGTGATCCCAGTAAATGGCCATTTCTCCTCCCTCTTGTGCAATGATTGAGTTGGCATTAAAAGTCTCTTGGACAGCTCTCTAGGAACTGCCACATCTTCCCTCCCACTGACAAAGAACTCAAGGGAATAAACTAACCAGATTCAAATAGAGCTAACATTTAAGGAGCCCTTACTAAATACCAAGTACCATTCTGAGCATAATACGTAAATTAAAGCAATTAATTCTCACCAGTTTTATGATGTGGTACTATGATTATCTTAGTTTTATAGATAAGGAAACAGGTTATATTGGGTCTCTTTTCCCTTCTTAGGTTAAGAAAGTTAATAACATGCTGGCCTTTAAGTTTCAGTATGAGCATTCAAAGCCTGGTGTAACTTTCCCATCTTTCATTTCTAGATTTCTTATAGGGAAGGAAACTTCATCTTGTTCTTAGCTCTTATTTATTTCTTCTTTTTATAAAATGTCCAATTTTGCCAATCATTTTGATTTAGCTTTTGCTTTCAAATGGCCTGCACATCTCTGGTCCTTCTTCCACTGTCCAATTATTTAAATATCTATCCATATGTATCCATCACTCTTAAAGTACTGATTATTTAATGATGTTTCACCATTTTACTTCCCCTTCCCCTTTACCTCCTGTCATGCTACTGGCTCTTTACAATTACAGCTCTTTTATCAGAAGAAACCATTCTTTTCTGTAATTGATGGTTTATTTATTCTTTTTCTTCCTGGAGATTAGACTGTTTGAGTCTGAACTTGGTATCTCCAGTCACTAGCACAGTGTCTAGCCCTTGGGAGAAATTTAAGTATTATTTATTGAATAAATAGTATGCTTTGATGAACTTCTGGCAATCAAATTGCAAGGAGTTATCATCTCACATTAATAAATAATGCAGCAATTGAAAATGCAGTACATTTTTATGTACTAATAAAGTCTCTAAGATCTATTATTAAGTAAAACAAACAAATCAGATATTGATCTATATGGAATAATAATATTTATGTAATATATTCTAAATATTTATGTATTTGTAGATTTACTAACTTCAAGGAGAAATGTCTAGAAGGATACACATTAAACTATGTGAGATTTGGTTAGATCCTCCAAGAGGTCAAAGGTAGGCCTATTCCTTATACAAATTGTTTGGAAATTTAACAATGACAATATACTCATGTATTTTGTCAATGTAAATAAATTAGTTCTTGAAAGTCACGCTTACCATGGCAGCTAGTCATCCTCGAGTCTCTCTTGTCTCTCTGCAACCCCCAGCCTGCCTTGCTCTTCTTGCCATCCTCTGAACAGTTGATTCCGATATTTTTATCTTATAAATAAATAACTTCATTTGTGCATCTCCATCCTTAACTCTATGAACCCAGCACTGATTACTAAGAGACACAAATAGCAGGTAAAAAAGGAGCCAAGAATACTTACACTTGACTATTTTCTCCCTGTTATGTAGATATTGAAAATGAAAGGTAATGCCTGATAAATTCATTATATGTTATAATATAGATGGACCTTGAGTACATTATGCTAATTGAAATAAGACAAAAAGACCAATACTGTATGACTTCAATTACATTAGGTATCTGGAGTAGTATAATTTATAGATACAGAATCATCTATGCTACAAGACTGTGGAGAAGAGGATGGGGAGTTGCTTAGTGGGTCTAGAGTTTCAGTTCTGCAAAATGAAAAGAGCTCTGGAGATTGGTTGTATAATCTAAATATAATTAACATTGTTGAACTAAACACTTAAACATGGTTTCATTGAAAATGAAAGGTAATGCCAGAAGCTACAATAAGAGCAAGGAGAAAATGGTGAGAGCTCATAACCTGAGAAGTTTCCGTGAATCCCTGGTTTAGTTTATTTTTATTTTAGCATTTATCTGTGATGTAATAGCTTTCTTAACACTGCCTTCTCATTTCTCATTGACTAGAACTCAGTCTGTTACCTCTTCATGATCACCAAGGACCTGGTTGACAAATTCAATAGACTTTTTTCAGTTTTAATAATTACAATAATTATAGCCCATTTTAGGGCTGAATATTGTTCTGTAGTACATACATCATCTCATTTAATCAGTTTAACAGCCCTGCAAGGAAGGTATTATTCCCATTTTTCAGAGAAGAGAACTGAAGCTGCTCAAAAAGGTTATGTGTGTATCCCAAGATCATTCAGTTAATCAGCAGGAAGCCAGAATTTAAACAGAATTTGAACAATCCCATGCCTATACCCATAATTATATGATTCTTGGCTGTTCATGCAAGACACTAAATTCTTTTTTTTTTTTTTTTTAAGATTTTATTTCTTATTTTTAGAGAGAGGGGAAGGGAGACAGGCAGAGAGGATGAGAGACATCAATGTATGATTGCCTTTCACCTGCCTCCAGCTATGGACCTGGCTGGAAGTCTGGCTTGCAACCTGGTTATGTGCCCTGGCTGGGGAATTGAACCAGTAACCTTTGGGTTTGCAGGCTGGCACCTTATCCACTGTGCCACCAGTCAGGACTCTAAATTATTTTAATTGTGGTAAAATATAAAGACATAAAATGTACCATCTTAACCATGTTTAAGTGTTTAGTTCAACAATGTTAATTATATTTAGATTATACAACCAATCTCCAGAGCTCTTTTCATTTTGCAGAACTGAAACTCTAGACCCACTAAGCAACTCCCCATCCTCTTCTCCACAGTCTTGTAGCATAGATGATTCTGTATCTATGAATTATACTACTCCAGATACCTCATGTAATTGAAGTCATACAGTATTGGTCTTTTTGTCTTATTTCAATTAGCATAATGTACTCAAGGTCCATCTATATTATAACATATAATGAATTTCCTTTCTTGTTTTTACAATTTTATTTTTTATTATTTTATTTAAAAATTTTAATTACAGCTGATATAAATATTATATTAGTTTAGATGTACAACATAGTGTTTAGACATTTATGTAACTTATGACATGATCACTAACAAGTCTAGTGAGTACCTATCTGACACCACAAATAATTATTACATTGCTATTAACTGTATTCCCTATGAGATACTTTACATCCCCAAATTTCCTTCCTTTTACCACTTAATAATATTCCATTGCATGGGCACATCACATTTTATTTATCCATTTATTTATCTGTAGGCACTAGTTGCTTCTGCCTTTTGGCTATTGTGAGTAACACTGCCATGAACATGAGTGTACAAACATCTCTGAGATCTGCTTTCACTTCTTTGGAGTATATGCCCAGAAGTGGACTTACTGGATTATATGATAATTCTATTTTTAAGTTTTCAGGAACTACCATACTCTTTTCTAGACTAGCTTCTCATTTTATTTTCTCATCAAAAGTACACAAGACCTGGCTGGTAGCACAGTGGATAAGGTGCCGGCCTGTGAACCCAAAGGTTGCAGGTTCAATTCCCAGCCAGGGCAACATAACCAGGTTGCAAGCCAGGTCTCCAGTCAGGTCTGTGGCTGGAGGCAGGTGAAAGGCAACCATACATTGATGTCTCTCTCTCTCTCTGCCTCTCTCTCTTCCCCTCTTTCTAAAAATAATAAAATAAAATCTTAAAAAAAAAAAAAAAGTACACAAGAGTTTCAATTTATCCACATTCTTGCCAACAATCTTTTTACAGTAGCCATTTTAATGAATATGAGGTGGTATTTCATGGTGGCTTTGATTTGCATTTCCTAATGAATAGGGATGTTGAGCGTCTTTTCATGGCCTTGTTGACCACTGTATATCTTTGGAGAAAGGTCTGCTCAAGTCCTGCGCACCTTCTTTAATTATGTTATGTTTTTGTTATCTAGGCAAAACTTTTAAAAATTATGTTTTATTGATTATGCTATTACAGCTATCCTGATTTTTCCCCCTTTGCTCCCCTCCACCCAGCAACCCCCACTCCCTCAAGCAATTGCCCCATCATTGTTAATGTCCCTGGGTTATGCACATAAATTCTTTGGCTACTCCATTTTCTATACTGTACTTTACATCCCCATGGCTATTATGTAACTACCTAACTGTATTTGTAGTTCTTAATCCTCTCATCTCTTTATCCATTCCCCTATACTCCTACCATCTGGCAACCATCGAAATGCTGTCCATATCCATGATTCTGTCTCTGTTCTTGTTTGCTTAGGTTTTTTTTTTAGATTCAGTTATTGATAGCTATGTAATTTTTTGCCATTTTATTTATTGTTCATAGTTTTTATCTCTTTTTTTTTTGTAAGTAAGTCCTTTAACATTTCATATAATAATGGTTTGGTGATGATGAACTCCTTTAGTTTTTTTTTTGTCTGGGAAGCTCTTTATATGCCCTTTGATTTCATTATAGTTTTGCTGGGTAGAGCAGCCTTGGTTGTAGGTCCCTGCTTTTCATAACTTTGAATATTTCTTGACAGTCCCTTCTAGCCCGCAATGTTTCTTTTAAAGAGATAAGCTAATAGTCTTATGAGAATTTCCCTGGAGGTAACTAACTTCTTTTCTCTTGGAAATCTTTGAAGATTTTCTCTTTAGGGGTGGAGATGGAGAGCCAGGGCAGACAGTATGCAGTGCAGTGGCAGCAGAGGCAGCAAGGCAGTAACTATGGCTGGCAGAAAGAGCAGTCACACATGATAAAAGCCGGGAGAGACATCTGAAGAGCGATCCCAATCCCAGGCTAGACCACGCAGCTCACCCTTCCAGCACTTCATTGCTTCTGGCAGTGAAAACCTGTGGGGAATGGGGCGGTGGAATAAATTGCTTGTCTCTCAGAAGAGTCCATTTAGAGGGCTACCAGGGTCCTAGAAAGTATGCAAATACCCCCAATCTGGGAACCACCACGAGGGCAACAGCTAGAGGAGCACTAGTCCCATAAGAGAAGCAGGTACAGTGATTGGAAAAAAGGTGAGCCAAGCAAGCAGCATTGTTGCCTCTCTGACCCCTCTGACCTGCCCCCCCGCCATACAGTACCACAAGGCAGTAAGCTGGGTTGCCCAGCACTGACAAATACCTAAGACTATGCCCCTTAAAACATAACAGGTATGACAGCTCTACCTAAGAGCAGAAGCAAACAGAGGAGGCTGTCAAGTTGAGAAAACAGAGAAGTATGGCCCAAAAGAAGGAGCAGGTCAAGACTCCAGAGAGAGAGAACTAAATGAGGAGGAGATAGCCAACCTAACATATTCAGAGTTCACAGCACTGTTAATAACAATGCTCACAGAAATGACTGAGTATGGCAAACGTGTATGGAAAGAAGTGAAAGCGATCCTAAGTGAAATGAAGAAAAATTCTCATGAAACATATGATGAAGGAAAGGAAGCAGAGGTTCAAATCAGTGATTTGGAACATAAGGAAGAAATAAACAGTCAACCAATACAGGATGAAAAAATAAGAATTGAAGAAGAAAAAAAAAAGGAGAGTTTTAGGAACCTCGGGGACAACTTTAAATGAACCAACATCCAAATCATAGGAATGCCAGAGAGAGAGAAGAGGAAGAACAAGAAATTGGAAACTCATGCCCTGGCTGGTAGCACAGTGGGTAAGGCACTGGCCTGCAAACCCATAGGTCGCAGGTTCGATTCCCCAGCCAGGGCACATAACAAGGTTGCAAACCAGGTTTCCAGTCAGATCTGTAGCTGGAGTCAGGTGAAAGGCAACCATACATTGATGTCTCTCTCCCTCTCTCCCTTCCCCTCTCTCTGAAAATAATAAATGTTAAAAAAATCTTAAAAAAAAGAAATTGGAAACTCATTTGAAACAATAATAACAGAAAACTTCCCTAATTTGGTGGAAGAAATAGACACACAAATTTAAGAAGCACAAGCTAGACCCAAAGAGAAGCACACCAAGACACATCATAATTAAAATGCTAACAGTTAAAGGGAAAGAGAAAGACTTAAAAGCAAGAGGAGAAGAGAGTTAACTACAATGGGGTCCCCAAAAGACTGTCAGCTGATTTCTAGAAATTTTGCAGGCAAGAAAGGACTGGTAAGAAGAATTCAAAGTGATGAAAAGCAAGGACCTACAACCAAGATTACTCTATCTAACAAAACTATCATTTAGAATGGAAGGGCAAAAATACTGCTTCTCAGACAAGGTAAAGCTAAAGGAGCTCACCATCACCAAGCCATTATTATATGGAATGTTAAAGGGACATATTTAAGAAAAATAATAAGATCAAAACTATGAACAGTAAAATGACAACAAACTCACAAGTATAACAAGTGAATCTAAAAAACAAAAACAAACAAAGCAAAAAACTAGAACAGGAACAGAACCATAAATATGAAGATCAAATGGAGGGTTATCAGTGGGACAGGGAAAATGGAATGATGGGGGTAAATGTGCAGGGATTAAGAAGAATAACTGGTAGTTACTAAATAGACATTAAGAATATGAAAGTAAATGGAGGAGTCAAAGAACCTATATGCATGATCCATAGACATGAACTAAGGGGAGGGGATTACTGGGAAAAAAGGAGGTACCAGGCAGAGGGAGGCAAAGGGTAAAAATATTGGGACAACTATAATAGCATAATCAATAAGATATGCTTAAAGAAAGATTCTCTCTTTATCTTTAACGTTTGGCACTTTAATTATGCTGTGTCTTGAAGTGGGCCTCTTTGCACACATCTTGTTTCGGATTCTCTGTGCTTCCTAGATTTGAATGTCTATTTCCTTCACCAAATTAGGGAATTTTTCTTTCATTAGATTTCCAAATAGATTTCTAATTTCTTTTTCTTTCTCTTCTCCTTCTGGCACTCCTATGGTGAGAATGTTGGACCTCTAGAAGTTGTTCCAGAAGCTGTTTATATGTTTCTCATATTTTTAGATTCTTTTTTCTTCTTGTTGTTCTGATTGGTTGTTTTTTGCTTAGTTATGTTCCAAATCATTGATTTGATTCTTGGCTTCATCCACTCTACTGTTGTTTCCATGTATAATTTTCTTTATTTCAATTAGTGTATCCTTCATTCCTGATTGGATCTTCTTTATTCTGTGAGGTCTTCACTAAGTTCCTTCGGTATCCTTATAACCAGTGTTTTGAACTCTACATCTGATAGATGGCTTATCTCCATTTTGTTTAGATCTTTTTTCTGGCATTTCAATCTGCCCTTTCTTTTGGGCCATGTTTCTTTATCTCCTCCTTTTGGCAGCCTTCTTGTGTTTGTTTCTGTATATTAGGGAGAGCTGCTTTGACTCCGTGTCTTAGTATTGTGACCTAATGTAGTAGGTGCCCTATAGGATTCAGTGACACAGCCTCCCCTAACAAGGTGCACTTCTTGTGTGGGCTGACTACACCCTCCTCTTAAAATTGAGCCTTGGTTGCTGTTGGCAGGTCAATGGGAGGGATTTACCCAGGCCAGTCAACTGCAAGGATTGGCTATGACCAATTACCACCAATTTCCTCCCTCTGTGGAGGTCAGCTGTGCAGGAGCAGGATGGTGGTCCTCCAACATGGTCTATCTATAGTGTTCCACGGGGGTGTGCTGGCCCTGGCGTTTCCCAGATGTTGCAGGCCAGGACCAGTTCTCACCTGTGTTTGCCCAGGGCACCCTGCCTGACCTATAAAGCAATACTTAAAGACTTTTGTGATGAAGCATTGGTGATATTTATTAACAAATGAATTACTTGATTATATAAATTAAAATATACATAGATTTAGATTTGTAAAATCTAAATGTCTCAGTGAACCAATATTTTCCAAATTATTGATGCATGTATTATAAAATAATATAGGGATAAAAGAGACTTATTCAAAGGATAGTCAGATTGACAGGTTTTTACATAGCAGAATTTTATTTATTTATTTATTTATTTATTTAAACAACACCCATTTATTAGCTTGCAGTTCTATAGGCCAGAAGTTTGGGCACAGCACAGTGGGGGTTTTTGGTCCGGATCTCACAGGTCTAAAATCAAGATGTCTAGTGAGCTGCTCAGGATCCTCTTGCAAGTTCACATGGTTACGGCAGAATTCAGTTTATTGTGGTTGTAGGACTCAGGTCCCTGTTTTCTTGTTGGCTGTCAGCCAGAGGAAGCTCTTAGCTCCTTGCCACATCATTCTCCCAATCTTCAAAGCCAGCAATGGTGTGCTGATGCCCTCTCATGCTTTACATTTCTGATTCTGCTGTCTCTGACCTCCATGCTCATATGTAAAGGACCCTTGTGATTAGGTTAGGTCACCTAAATAATTTCCCTTTTGAATCACTTAAAGTCAACTGATTAGTAACCTTAATCACATCTTCAAAACTCATTTGGCCTTACAATGTAATATAATCATGGGAGTGATATATTAATTCACAAGTCCAGCCCACACTCAAGAGGAGTAAATCATGTAAGGGCAAGGGTCATCAGAGGTCATTTTACAATTCTGCTTATTCTTTTTATGTTAAGGTTTATTTTATTCTCATTTAAGAGAGAGGAGAAGAAACACCAATAAGAGAGAAACATCAATAAGAGAGAAACATCAATTGGCTGCCTCCTATACACACCCCAACAAGCACTGACCGAGCCCTTAACCTGGGCACATGATCTGACCAGGAATCAAACCAACAGCTTTTCAGTTACAGGACAACAGTCCAGCCAACTGAGCCATGCCAGTCAGGCATAATAGTTATTTTTTTAGTTTCAACCCCTATGTGAGTAAGTTGCTAAATGCTACTTCTTAGATCATTTTTATTTTATTATTGCTTTATGTTTAATATATTTTATTTATTTTGCTATTTATTATTTATTTGTTGTTCCAGTTTTCCCCCCTTTTACCCCCCTCCACCCAATACCTCATTCCCTCTAGCAATGCCCTCCTTTATTCATCTCCATGAGTCATGCATATAAGTTCTTTGACTTCTCTATTTCCTTTGTTCTTTTTAACACCCCCCTGTCTATTCCTTAAACAGCAATGTGTACTTTTTTTTCCCTTTCACATCCAGACAATTCATCATTTAATTACTGCTGTCAGCTTCTCAAATCATATTAATACAAAGTTTTCTTTTCATTATTCTAAAATGCCTACATTAATTCATTTGTTTAAAGAATTACTCTTTTAAGTAGTATGAATTGCAATATCACCAAACACATGCAAAAATACATTTACACCCATACATATTTTTACACATATTTAAAGTGCATACTGGATTTTGAAGAGTTAATACAAAAAATGTAAAATATGCCAACAGCTTACATAATTATTACATGTTAAATGATAGTATTTTAGATATGTTGTAGCAAGATTAAGCAGTTTTTTTTTTTCTTTAATACTTATTTTACTCTGGAATGCTATTTTTGTGAAATATATCACAGAAATGGTGTATTGCTGGACTCACTTTTGTGAGAGTTGTCCTAGAAACAGTGCCAAACCCATAGTAAAAAATGAATTTGGTTTTTGAGCCAGATCTTCCCTCTTCCAATAATACAACTCAACTTTATTTTAAGCTACTGGAACTACAACTTATTCTTTTTGGAGTTTTCCATCTTAAATAGTAGATTTACTTATTTATTTAGGCAGGCTGTGCACAGGTCTTACTTCTTTCAATACCCTCTGTTTTTTTTTCTCTACATGTGTTTTACAAGTTGAAGGCTTCAGAAATAATGGTACTTGCAGTGCTCAGCTAGTCCCCAGAGTAGAAATTATTATGTCTACTAAGTTGAGGTAAAAAATAAAAATCCCCAGGACTTAAGTAATTTTGTTATATAGTACTCTAGCTATTTTTTGAACATGTGGTTGACTTCCTATGTGGTCCTAAACTAACCCCTGAACTATTTAAGAGTCCATTGAGGTAGAGATTAGGTATGTTTACATTTCAATAATGAAGTTCACTATAGTATTCATTCCTTTCCCCAAGTATCCCCAGTTTGGGGGCCTTCATAACTGGAAATGTGTATTTCCATGATTTAGTTTAAAGGAATCTCATCTAATTTACATGCTAATATGATAATATATATTGTCTATGTGCATGAATCATACAGTTTAGTAGTTTGCAACTTCTACCAAATTGGTCTTCATTCTCAGCATCTTTTCTAACCTAAAGATTAACTGATTTCACAATACACCCATGACTAGTTGGCAGCTATTTAAAACACAAATTGCTAGCAAAATCTATACATTACACACCCACAAATAAGCACATATTTTATAACAGTAAATAAGAAAGATAGCATGTCTTCTATGTAATATACATCCACATATTCTTACTTTTTTCTTCTTCCTTAACTGCATTCAATTTTTCTGAGTTATTGCAAGTAACCTGATTTTCCCATATTGTGAAATGATTCCAATCTAAGAAAACTTAACCTGCAGTAATGCAGGTACAAGTAATATACAAAATCATACCTTATTTAGTAAAATCTATTTATAACAGGATCATTTTAAAGTATTCATAAGTTAAAGTTGGTTCTTATCCATTCAGCTGCCCTATACCTTTTCATTGGTGTATTTAATCCATTGACCATTGTACCTGTGTTTCTGTCTGTCTCTCTGTTTCTTCATCTTCTTTCTTCTTAAAGCAACCCTTTAGCATCTCTTGCAATGCTGGTTTGGTGGAGATGTATTCTTTTAGACTTCTTTTGTCTGGGAAGCACCTTATTTCACCTTCCATTTTGAATGAGAGCCTTGTTGGGTAGAGTATTCTTGGTTGCAGGCCTTTGTTTTTCATTGCTTGAAATATTTTTTGCTGTTCCCTTCTGGCTTGTTGTGTTTCTGTTGAGAAACCAGCTGATAGCCTTATAGGAGTACCTTGTATGTTATTAGCTGCTTCTCTATTGCTGTTTTTTGGATTCTCTCCTTGTCTTTGAAATTTGCCATTTTCATGATGATATGTCTTGGAGTGGGCCTATTTGGGTTCATCTTCCTTGGGACCCTCTGTGCTTCCTGAGTTTGCATAACATTTTCTCTCCTCAAGTTTGGGAAGTATTCTGTCATTATTTCTTCAAACAGGTTTTCTATCCCTTGCTCCTCTTCTGCTCCTTCTGGTATCCCTATGATACAGATGTTATTATGTTTCATGTTGTTCTGCAGCTCTCTTAAAACCTCTTCGTCCGTAAAAGACCTGTACTCAGAAAACTACAGAACAATGAAGAAAGAAATCAAGGAAGATATAAATAAATGGAAGCATATACCATGTTCATGGATGGGAAGAATTAACATCATTAAAATGTCCATACTACCCAAAGCAATCTACAGATTCAATGCAATCCCAATTAAAATACCAATGACAGACTTCACAGAAATAGAAAAAATACTTCAAAAATTTATATGGAGCCAAAAACACCCATGAATAGCCACAGCAATCTTGAGAAAGAAGAACAAGGTAGGAGGAATCACAATACTACAAGGCTACTGTCATCAAAACAGCTTGGTACTGGCATAAGAATAGACATATAGATCAATGGAACAGAATAGAGAGACCAGAAATTAACCCAGAATTCTATGGTCAACTAATATTGACAAAGGGGGAAGGAACATCAAATGGAGTAAAAACAGTCTCTTCAACAAATGGTGTTGGGAGAGCAACATGCAAAAAGATAAAACTAGACCACCAACTTACACCATACACCAGAATAAACTCAAGATAGATAAAGGATTTAAACATAAGCAATGCCACCATAAAAGTCCTGGAGAAAAATATAGGCAGTAAACTTTACGCAGAAATATGTTTACTGATACTTCACCAAGGGCAAAGGAAATCAAAGAACAAATCAACAAATGGGACTACATCAAACTGAAAAGTTTCTGTTCAGCTAAAGAAAATATCAGCAAAATTCAAAGGGAACCAACTGTATGGGAAAACATAATTACCAATGATACCTCAGACAAGGGTCTGATCTCCAAAATATATAAAGGACTAATGCAACTCAACACCAGGGAGACAGACAGCCCAATTAAAAAATGGGCAAAGGACCTGAACAGACAACTCACTGAGGAAGATATACAAAGGGCCCAGAGGCATATGAAAGAATGCTCAACATCACTAGTCATCAGAGAGATGCAAATTAAAACCACAAT
>PVIW01006462.1:0-86748 GCA_004026585.1 Noctilio leporinus
AACATGGATGGAACTGGAGAATATTATGCTTAGTGAAATAAGCCAGTCAGTGAAGGACAGGTATCATATGTTCTCACCCATTACGGGACAATAATGAGCAAAACTAACAACAAGCAAAACAGAACCAAGTGTATGAATACAAGGAATAGGCCTGCAGTGGTCAGGAGGAAAGGGGTAGGGGGAAGGGGGGAGGCAGAGGAAAAGAAGGGGAGCAGCTTAGACAAGCACCTAGTATAAAGGAACCATGGACATGGGCAACAGGTGGGATTGACTTTGGGGGGAAAGGGTGGGTGGGGAGGGGGACAGAGGGGAGAAAAAAAGGGATGGATGTAATACAACAACAATAAAATTAAAAGAAAAAATAAAATAAAATAAAAAAGCATGCTTGTTTGTGGGTACATAATATATAGATTTTATTAGCAATTTATGTTTTAAGTATCAACCAACTGATAGTTGGTGTGTTGAGAAATTAGTCAACCTTTAGGTTAGAAAAGATGCTGAGTGTAAAGACCAATTTGTGATAGAAATTACCAACTACTGAACTATAAGATTCATGTTTATAGGCAATATATATTCTTATATTAGAATTTAAATTAGATGAGATTCCTTTCAAATAGATAAAGAAAACAGGCATTTCTAGCAATGAAGGCCCCCAACTGGGGGGTGCTTAAGAAAATATATTAATGCTATGGTAAATTTCATTATTCAAATGTGAGTATGACTAATCTCTACCTCAATAGACCCTTAAATAGTTCAGTGGTTAGTTTAGGACCACATAGGAAGTCAGCCACAAGTTAAAAAAAAAGCTAGAATACTATTCTACAAAATTGTTTAAATCCAAGGGTTTTTTTTTTTTACTTCAAATTAGTAGATATCATAATTTCTCCTTTGTGGGGACAAGCTGAGCACTGCAAGTGCCATTAGTTCTGAATGCTTCAACTATAAAACACATGTAGAGGAAAACAGAGAGTATTGAAAGAAGTAAGGCCTGTGCATGACTTACGAAAGAAATCAATATATATCAACTAAAATGGAAAACTCCAAAAAGAATAACTTGTAGTACCAGTAGCTTAAAATAAAGTTGAATTGTATTAATGGAGGGGATGGGATTTAACTCAAGAAACTAAATTCATTTTTTCCTGTGGATTTGGCACTGTCTCTAGGACAGCTTTCACAATCGTGAGTTCTGCAATACACCATTTCTGTAATATAGTTCACAAAAATAGCATTCCAAAGTAAAATAAGTTTTAAAAAAGTAAAAGAAAAAGAAAAATTTTTAATAAAATATACCTAAATTATCATTTAATGTGATTATATAGCTATTGAAATATTTTAATTTTTTCTATTAACTTTCATTTTAATTTATTTCATTTACGTTTTAAAATATATTTTATTTATTTTGCTATTACAGTTGTCCCAATTTTCCCCCTTTTGCCTGCCTCCACCCAGTACCCCATTCCCTCCAGCAATGCCCACCTTAGTTCATGTCCATGAGTCATGCATATAAGTTCTTTGGCTTCTCTATTTCCTTTGTTTTTCTTAATATCCTCCTGTCTATTCTGTAACCATCAATGTGTACTTTTTTTTCCCCTTTCACATCCAGACAATTCACAATTTAATTACTGCCTTCTGTCAGCTTCTCAAATCATATTAACACAAAGTTTTCTTTTCATTATTCCAAAATGCCTACATTAATTCATTTGTTTAAAGAATTACTCTTTTAAGTAATATGAATTGCAATATTACCAAACACATACATTTACACACATACATATTTTTACATGTATTAAAAGTACACACTGGATTTTGAAGAATTAATACAAAAAATTTAAAATATGCCAATAGCTTATATAATTATTAAATGATAGTATTTTAGATATATTGTAGCAAATTAAGCAGTTTTTTTTTTTTTCTTCTTTAATACTGTTATTAGCTGTTTTTCTCTTGCTGCTTTTAGGATTCTCTCCTTGTCTTTGAAATTTGTCATTTTCATGATGATGTGTCTTGAAGTGGGCCTGTTTGGGTTCATCTTCCTTGGGACCCTCTGTGCTTCCTGGGTTTGCATGATATTTTCTCTCCTCAAGTTAGGGAAGTTTTCTGTCATTACTTTTTCAAAGAGGTTTTCTAACCCTTGCTCCTCTTCTTCTCCTTTTGGTATCCCTGTGATACAGATATTATGTTTCATGTTGTCCTGCATCTCTCTTAAAACCTCTTCATTCTCTTTCAGTCTTTTATCATTTTGTTGCACTGCCTGGGAATTTTTTTCTACATTGACCTCCAGCTCAATAATCCAATTCTCTGATTTCTCTAGCCTGCTTTTGATTCCTCCTACTGTGTTCTTCAATTCAGAAATGGTATTCTTCATTGCCTCCTGGCTCTTATTGATGATGTCTATGTTCTTTTTAGTGCTTGTTTAGTTCTTGGTAAGTTCCTTGTGGCTTCCCTGGAGTTCTTTGTAGTTCTCCTGGAGTTCTTCATAGTTTTCTTTTAACTTGCTGAGCTCATTGAGCTTCTCTATCATCATTATTTTGAATTCCATGTCTGAGAGTGTGCTTCCCTCTATTTCATTTTGCACTCTTCCTGGAGATTCCTCCTTTCCATTTGCTAAAGGTTTATTTATTTGTCTCCCCATTTTAGGTGACTCTTTGTTTCTGCTTCTTGAATTGGTCTGCTTTGACATAGTGGTGTGACCTTCTATGGTGTATAGGTGCACTTTTTTTATTTTATTTGTTTTCATTTCCTGGATCTGTGCTTTGTGAGGTTAGCTCATGTCCCAGTCTGGGCCTAGTCAGCCAGTTGGAGACTACCAGAGATCCACTGTCTTTGTCTCCTTTAGTTGTTAATCCAATCAGTCTGTGATCAGTGGTCAGTTTTAGGCACCTCTGGGCAGAACAGATGGATTCAGTTGTTAATCCAATCAAACTGTGATCTGAGGTCAGGTTTAGGCACTGCTAGGTGGAGCTGTGGCTTCCCCTCAGGCTCTCGCCCTTTGAAGAACAATGGTCTGCTGGCTGTATGGGGGTTGGGTCAGCACTGAACTCAAGAGCTGCTCCTTCAACTCTCTCTCTAAAGCCAGTGACCCAAACCCTCCTTAAGCCTCCCTAGTCCACTGTGCTCTCCCTCTGCTGGAGCCCTCCTCAGTAAATGGGTGCCACTGTATTTTCATGGGTGGTACCTTTAAGAATTCAGTCTCTCTGTCCAGCTGCTAAGCCTGGAGGCTTTTTACTTTTCACAGCTTGGTACTGTTTTACTCTCAGCTTTGTTGCTGTAGGCTGGCAAGCCCAGCTAGAGGTTTAGATCCCATCCTTGTCAGGGGGAGCCCCGGCTGCTGAGATATTTCTCCGTCCCTTCAGCTGCTGCCAATGGGAGCCCCACCAGCCTCTCGCGACTCGCCACTTCCTACCTGGTCACATTGTGATGAATTGGCTCTTCTGTTCTGTTCCTGGTAATAAGACTTCCCTCCAGCTGGTGTTCTGTTAGTTATTCTGTATGATTTCTCCCCAATTAAGTTGTAATTCCAGTTTGGTGTTGGGAGGAGATTGGTGTAGCTCCACTTACTCCTCCACAATCTTGGTTCTCTGGGTCATAGTTTCTTATCCATTCAACTACACTAATGTCTTTTTATTGATGTATTTCATCTGTTTATGTTTAAGGTTATTATTGAGAGGTACTTCTTCATTGACATTTTTTCCCCTTTGTTCCTGTCTTCCTGTCTGTTTCTTCATCTTTTTAAAGCAGGCCTTTTAGGATCTCCTGCAGTGCTGGTTTGGTGGAGGTGTATTCTTTTAGCCTTCTTTTGTCTAGGAAACTCCTTACTTCACCTTCCATTTTGAAAGAGAGTTTTGCTGGGTAGAGTATTCTTAACCAAGAAAAACACCTTTGTTCTTCATACTTGGAGTATTTTTTGCCATTCCCTTCTGGCTTGTATTGTTTCTGCTGAGAAATCATTTGATAAACTTATTGGGGCTCCCTTATATGTTATTTGCTGTTTCTCTCTTGATGCTTTTAGGATTCTCTCTTTGCCTTTGAAGTTTGCCATTTTAATTTATGATGTCTTGGAGTAGGCCTGTTTAGGTTCATCTTCATTGGGACCCCCTGTGCTTCCTGAATGTGAGTGACCCTTTTGCTTATGATTTTAGGCATGTTTTCTGTCATTACTTTTTCAAACAGGCTTTCTATCCCTTGCTTCTCTTCTCCTTTTGGCATCCCTGTGATACAGATATTGTTGCATTTCATGTTGTCCTTAAGAGACAATTTCATGTTGTCTCTTAAAACCTCTTCCTTCTTTTTCAGTCTTTTTTCATTTTGTTGCAATGTTGGTTTCTTTCCCCTATTGTCCTCCAATTAGCTGATCTGGTCCTTTGCTTCATCTAACCTGCTTTGAATTCCTTCTATTGTGTTCTTCATTTCTCAAATTGTGTTCTTCATTTCTTCCTGGTTCTTTCTGATGGTTTCCATGTCCTTTTTAATGCTGGTATAATTTCCAGCAACTACAAGAAGTTCCTTGTAGTTGCCCTGGAGTTCTTTGTACTTTTCTTAGAGTTCTGTAAGCTTATGTAGTTTTTTTGTTTTTTTTTTTTCAATGATTTCTTTGAATTCTATGTCTGATAGTTTGCTTCTTTCTATTTCATTTCTCAGTCTGTCTGGTGATTCCTCTTTTCCTTTTGGTGATGGGCTGTTTTTCTCCCCATCTTGTTTTTGTTTCTTGGATTAATCTGCTTTGAATCCCTATCTTTGTGGAATGCCCTTCTGTGTTAGGAGATTTGTGGGGTTTAGTGGTGTAATTTAGATTTCCTCAACGTGTTCCTCTTGGGGTGCCCTTATGTCATTAACTTGGGCTGTCTGGTTGTATTTTGGACTTGTTGTATGGGTTGCTCCTTTCCCTCCAGTTGCCTGACTGAGAGACACTCCTTCTATCATGTCTCATGTACTGTCAGTGAGCTGTTCCTAAAACAGAACCACCAGTCCAGGCAAAATAACCACACCTTCAAAGATATCTTACTCCTCTAATCCCCCTTTCAACTGTATATGAACCTAGCTAAATATCCATACCCTCCAAAGTAACCCCAACACTTAATCACACCCTCCACTGCAAATGAGCCAGTCTTAAGAGAGATGCAGATATGATAAGACTGTTGTAAGAGGGGGAAAATGATTACATTGACTCAAGTATAGATAATTTTGAAGGGTGCAAAGGGGTAGCAAAGATAATGGGGATGTGAGAGAGAAAGCCAACTTTACCTCTTATATAGAAATGGGGAGGTGAAGAATCAGAATGCCTCAAGTGAGAGTGAACAGTATTAAGCCTATATATATAGTTGCTGCATCTACCTCCTTGTCCACTCTCAATGAGCATTGATTGGTCAAGGTGGAGCCCACACCAGTGTGTTTTTAGCAGAAAAAAAGAATGTGTAGCCCCTAGTAGCACCCCCACAAAAAAAGTTTTAAGAGGCTGGGGAGAAATACTTAGATTGAGGACTGGGAATGAGTTGTAGCAGGAGAGTAGACTTTAGAACAAAAGTAGGAGGAGGATCTTGGGTAAATGAATTGAGAGAAGGGAGGAGTGAAAATATGGGATTTGGGACACACTATGATATAAACATTATTTACTTAAAATGCACTAATTATGAGGGTTGGAAGTAACTTTTGAAAAGAATATGTTAGGGATTAATAGTTCATGAGCTCTTGGTGTAACTCAAGTGCTTGATATTAGCAGCGATCCATTTCCTGACTCTGCCTCTTTTCCTTGATGAAGTCTGCAGTCTGCAATCAGTCTGCAGAGCCTTGGAGTGGCAGGGCCTATGGCTGTCATAGTCAGGGATGATTCTGAGTGCCATACCCCCACCCCCAGTAGGCTGAGCCTCCAGTAGCCTACTGGGTTTCAGCACTGCTGGCATTTTGGGGCCCTCCCTTCCCACTCTGTTCCTGTATGAAGAACCAAAAGGTGCTTTTGTGGTATCTATGGCTACCCCTTCCCCTCCCACGCTCCTCAAGGAGGTTTCCACCTGTGATGGGCACCTGGCTCTATGGGGGAACCCATGCTGCCTGTGTGCTAGTGATGGCTAGCCCTGCAAGGAGGTTTTTGCCACCCAAGTCTGCAACAGGTGCCTGGCTCCACAGGGGGCCTCAGTGACATTTTAGCAAGCAATGGCTAGCCTTCCCCCTCCAGCTCTTCGAGGAGGTTTTTGCAGCCTGGAATGAGCATGCTGGTTGCAACAGTGCTAAGTTCCACCACGCATAGTTTTGAGCTGCAATTTCTGTGGGAGTCTGTGCAAAGGAGTGGGTGGGTGGCATTGGGCCTCCCTTCTCACTGGGGCTCCCAGCTGCCCTCTCCCTGGGTGGCGCTCAAAGGCACAGTTTTTGGCTCTCACACCACCCCTGCAGGTGCATTCCCATGCTTCTATTCTACTCGCACTCCTGCTCCCGGCAGGTCTCTCCTCCTCCACCTCAGCCCTGGGAGGTGTTTCCTCTCTCTCAGCCTCCAGAAAGTGGCTCTCACACAGTCCGTCCCCTGTAGGAGTTCAACTCCTCAATCTCCCCAAGTTTGCACTCACTGTCCATACCTCACTGCTCAGATTTCTAGTCTCCGGGGAGCCTGAAGCTGTCTTCAGTCAGAGCCACCCCTCTGAGCAGAGCTGCCACTGTCCAGAGCCAACCTGGACCACTGGCCAGCCTGCTCGGAACAGTCGCACCCGCTGTCCTGCAGATCTCTGCAGCCTCTGGGATGTGCACCCCTGAATCCAGATGCTTACTGCTCCAATTCGCAGGAACTTGCAGATATCTCATGCTCCCTACGCTATCCTCCAGCTGCTCTGGCACTTGAGAACTCCAAGGTCAGCACTGCCCTCTACTCTGTCATCATCTTTTCTATTAACTCTTTAAAATCCAGCATGTACTTTAAGTATTTGTTTAAAAAATATGTATGTGTGTGAATGTATTTGTGCATGGGTTTGGTAATATTGCAGTTGATTATTTCTTTAAAAGTAATTCTTTAAACATATGAATTAACATAAGCATTTCGAAATAATGAAAGGAAAACTGTATTAATATGATTTAAGAGGCTGACAGCAGACAGTGATTAAATGAATTTTCTGAATGTGAAGAAAAATGTACACATTGGTAGTTATGGAATACACAGGGGGATGTTAAAAATAATAAAGGAAATGGAGATGCCAAAAAAATTGTATGCATGACACATGGACGTGAACTAAGAGGGGCATTGCTGGAGTGAGTGCAGTATACTGGATAAAAGGGGTAAAGGGAAAAACTGGAACAACTGTAATAGCAAAATCAATGAAATATATTGGGAATTTTGTGGAACTGTAACCCTTATCTGATTAACCTTTTTTCAAATCCCTCAGCTCTCCTTTTCTTCTCCTTATAAAAAATGGTCAGCTTCAGAGGAGATATTAATATGGTTTTTAGAGTACATAACCCATCATCTTCTCTGATTTCCTGCATCTGAATAGAGGCCCATAAACATTCAAGCACTGTCTCTACTTATTGGCTCTTATACTGCTACAGGCAACACTAACACTGACTTCCAGTTTCATTTTCTAGCAACTCAGAGGAAACACCTTTGGCACTCTCTGGTAAGTCTGGGTTTTGGCAAGGAGTTCCACTGGCTGCATGAACTGGGAGCCCTGGTGTGGATTTGGAGGCTTCCTAGCAGCTGCCAAGTTATTTCACTTGGGGACTCTCCACTGATTCTTAGCACTCCCCATTAACTTCACTTTCAACTGACTCACTACACTTTCTGATTCAGAATTACAGTCCTGTGTTATGACTTGGAACAGTCTTCAGGAATTGGAATGCTTCCTCATTTGTCTGATATTATAGAGCTTTCTGTCTGGTCAAATGGACAGGGGAGACTTCATTACAAAAAAACAGCTTTTTGAGCCGAATTCTGGCTAATTAGTCAACCTATGCTTATGAAGCTATGACTAAAGAGAAAAAAAATTAATTGCAATACTGCTTGGCTTATGTATAATCTGGAATCAGAAAGGCTCTGGCTGCTGAACAGGTCTTTAAATTACTATACTAGTTAGAGATGTTTTGTCAAAAATCAGAGAAATTGGATCAAATACCTTATACAGGCTTTTATCACTTTACATAATAAAGATGCAGATGCAGGACTAAAAGGAAATCAATTGGTGGCCCTGAGTAATGGGAATTTACCCGTGGTAGACAGCAGAAGCTCAGGAGAGAGGGACCAGAAAGATCAGGATGTCCTGGATGCTCTGAGCATGATCTGGGTTCCCACAGCCCCTCTAACCCTGCAAGATCCTCATCCTTACCCAGTTGAGGGAGGTAAACCTGATCTGGTCTCTCCATTTCAAACATGATATAGAACCAAATTCAGTGGAAGACAAGCCCCTACCAGGGCAGGACAATACCCCATGCAAAGACTTTCCAGTGGGACTAGGGCCAAAGGGTCATCCTACTGGGTATTTTTGAGTACACACTCCATTTTCTACATCAGATCTGTTTAACTGGGAAAAGTCAAATCCTTCTTATAGGGAATATCCTACTAAAATGGCTTTTAGTAGGCTTTTAGTTACACCAATTTCTGCCACCCATCATCCCAATTAAGTAGACATACAAGTCTTACTGAATATTTTACTCATGGTGGGGGGAGGGGGGATGAGCAGGGGTTGTTGTTGAATAAGGCAAATGAAGGGGCTCAGAGACTGCATCAAGAAAACCCACATGGGGATCCCAACCCAACTAAGGTGATACCTTTAACCAAGCCCAACTGAGGCCCTAATTAAAATAGCATTTCCCTCACAGAGCATTATAAGAAGTGCATCCTTGAGGGACTGAATGAAGGAGTCCCTAAGCAAAAAAGTCTGAATATGGTACAGGTGGTACCAAAAAAAAAGCCCTCTGAGAATCCCTCTACATTTTTTTTTTTTTGAACAAATCTACGAGGCCTACAAGACATCTTAATGAGTCTTCACGGTAGGCTGTGCCTGTAACTATAACTTCTTGAAGCCCTGAAAGCCAAATTTTCTTGAAGCTATTATATATGCAGTGGGAGATATGGCTTTAACTCATAAATTTGTATGTATTCCTGTGTCCAATTCCACTTCTGGGAAGGGACTTCCTGTCGAAACTCTGGTATTCAAATCACTCTCTTCAGAAGAACAACAGCTCCACCTACAGGTTCCTCCAGAGCACACCTGGCAATGCCTTAAACAATGGGAAGAAGGCGAACCTACCCAGATAAAATTGAAATCAGGTAAACCGCATTATGTGGATTGCTGGAAGGCCAGGGAATGTTAAGTGACCTTCCCTGTTAAAGTTATCTTCAAACCAGGGATGGGAACTCCCAATAAAAGGCATTATCCCTTATAAAAGGAGACCCTAGAAGAAATAGCTCCAATAGCTCACAAGTTTCAGGAATATGGACTTGCTTGAGCCTGCTGCTCTCCACACAATACACCTATACTTTCTGTTAAGAAACCTCACTTAAATGAACATCAATTTATACAAGATTTAAGGGCCATAAACGACATTGTACAGGACATTCATCCACTGTCTCATATCCTTATACCTTGGTAAAGAGTATACCTAGGGACAGCCCCTGGTATTCAGTATTGGACTTAAAAGAGACTTTCCAGTTGGCCAAGACTCTCAACTGTTGCTTGCTGTTCAATGGCAGAACCTGAAACTCAGGTCAAGACTTAGTAATGCTAGACAGTCTTGCATCAAGGATTCAAAAGCCCCTTACAATTTGGGGGAAGACTGTGCCAGGACTCAAAAGATATAAAACTAGGAGGAACTCTGTTGCAATATGTAGATTACCTCTTAATGATCAGGACATCATTTTAGCAATGTTTAACTAATACTATTTGGCATTTTGAGGCACAGAAGGCACAGATTTGAAACCATGGTTCGCAGATCCAGGAATTTCTAAAGCCATATGTAAAACAGCTAGAAGTGTCATGTGCCAGAAGAATCCCAAGACAGATACCCATCAGAAGAAGGGAAATAATACCAAACAACATTGCCCATTTCAGGACTGACAAATAGGCTTTGCCCAGATGCTAAGGCTCAGAATATGGAAATATTTGTTAGTCTTTGTTGATACCTTTTCAGGATGTGTAGAAGCCTATTCTACTACAACTGAGAAATCCTCAAAGGTAGTGAAAGCCCTACTGAAAGAAGCAAATCCTTTATTTGGCTTAACCAACAGCATCCAAAGTGATAATGGACCTGCTTTTGTTTCAGAAATTACATAGAAAGTTAGTAAAAAAAAAAATTCTTTTTGAGAGAGGGGAAGGGAGGGAGGCAGAGAGATGGAGGAACAGCAATGTATGGTGGCTTTTCACCTGCCTCAAGCTACGGACCTGGCTGGAGACCTGGCTTGCAACCTGATTATGTACCCTGACTGGGAATCAAACCAGAAACCTCTGGGTTCACAAGTCTATTCACTGAGCCACCAGCCAGTTAGTAAATTTTTAAGAATCAGGTAGAGACTCCACATAACATTGAGACCTCAGGCTTCTGGGAAGGTAGAAAGATGAATGACACCTTGAAAAATATATATATCCAAACTGTATCAAGAAAAACAGCTCCTTTAGGATCAAGGTTTACCTATTGCCCTACTCAGGATAAGGGTAGCTCCTCAAAGTGGGTTTCAACTGAGAACCTATAAATTTGTGTAAAGACAACCATTTCAGTCTATTATTGGGGTGGGAGATATGTATGTAGATCAAGAAGTGAATGTAAAGGACAATGTACAACATCTAAGTCAGACCTTAGCTGTGATTAATGACTTTGCTTGTGTTACAGATCTCTCCCCCAACAAGTTTGCTATATTCTTTTGAGCCTGGAGATAAGGTACTACTTAAATAGCACAATACCAAGAAAGCCAACAAGAAAATAAGTGTACTGGACCTTAGAATGTACTCCTCACCATCCATACCATGATAAAATTAGCAGGAATAAAACCTTAAATTTATCACACCAGAGTAAAGAAAGCATCAGAAAAACCATGGACCACCAAACCACAAGAAACTCTGAAAATCATCTTTTAACAACGATGATTTATATTCTTTTCCCACTTTATGGGAAAATTATTTCTTTCAAAAAAGATGAAAATATTAGTAAAAATGTTCCTTTTTTAAAAATATTTTATTTATTATTTCCAGAGAGAAGGGAAGGGAAAGAGGCAGAGAGGGAGAGAAACATCAATGTATGGTTGTCTTTCACCTGCCTCCAGCCACAGACCTGACTGGAGACCTGGCTTGCAACCTGCTTATATGCCCTGGCTGGGGAATCGAACCTGTGACCTTTGGGTTCACAGGCCAGCACCTTATCCATCGTGCTACTAGCCAGGGCTAAAAATGTTCTTAATATCTCTGACTTTTGTCTTGCAGAAGAAACCTATGTTGAGTTAACTTTCACTTCATGTTTTGTAGGCATTTCTACTCCCCCAGAAAGTCTCCAAAATTATTAATATAATTGGCAACTCTAAGGGATACGAAAATGCTTTCTTTAAAAACTGCCAATGTAGACCCAGCAGACATGATGATGAATTGCAACACAACCATTAATGTATCTTATATCACTAGTCCCATCAAATTGCCTGCAGGATGGTTTCTAATATGTGGAAGGACTGTTTATTTCTACATGCTCAACAGCAAAATGATTCCCTCCATAGGAAATACGATGATTAAAACTAACAGTGCATAATGACAGGGGAACTCAGTATTAATGATTTTTGCTTTATTTATAGTTGATAGACATAAGTGATTTATGCATGTGGAAAGCCATTGTTCCAGGAACTGGAATGCATGACTTATGTGACTCCAAGAAGTTGACACACAATTCAACCTTTGTCCCCCAGGGTGTCTGAAAGTGATCAAGATGGGATCTAAGCCATTGTGTTGTAGGGAGGCAATGTCCATAATGCAGATAAAGAATTGTTGATCAGTACCTAAAGAAATTTTAGTAAAAACACCACTGAACTGCAACTCTTTGCTGATTAACTATTTTCCATACCCCCTTACCCTACCCTTTCTTCTCCTTATTAAAAGGTTGACTTGAGATGAGATATTAACATGTTTTTTAGGGTTCATAAACCATTGCATTCTCAGATTGCCAGCATCTGAATAAAGTACCCATATAGATGCAATCCTTGTCTATACTTATTGGTTCTGGAAGTGACAGGCAACATGAACACAAACTTTTCCAGTTTCAAAACTAGAAATTAGGAGAGAAAAGATGGCGACAGAGTAGAGAGCAGTGCTGATGGCATTCTTGAGTACCAAAGCAGCTAGAGGATAGGATAGGGAGCAAGAGACGAATTCAGGTCCCTAAGAATTGGAGGGGTCAGAATCTGGACTCAGGGGAGCACAGCCCAGAGGCAGCAGAGACATACAGGAGAGCAGGTGAGACAGTTCCAAACCAGCCGGTGGGCAGAGGTTGGCTCTGGGCAGTGGCAGCTCTAACCAGAGGGGCGTCTTTAACTGGGCGTCAGCTCCAGGCTCCCTGATGACTAGAAATCTGAACAGTGAAGTGTGGGCAGTGAGGGAAAACTCTGGAGGGAACAAGGAATTGAACCCCTATAGAGGAGGGACTGTGTGAGAGCCTGCTCCAGAGACTGAGAGAGAGAAAGCTCCTCACTGGGTCAGAGGTGGAGGACAAGATTCCTGCAGGGAGCAGGAGCAGGGGAGCAGGGAAGTGCACTGGCTGGGGCAGCAAGAGGGCCAAAAACAGTGCTGCTGGGCCACTGGGGAAACAGTAGCTTGAAGCCACTGTGAGAGGGGAGGCCCAGACTGGCACACCCAAACTGGCCCCAGGCTCCCACGGAAACTCCAAACTGTGAGCCGGGAACTTGTAACTGGGGCAACTGACCCACCCATTGTAGGCGACAAAGGCTGCACTGCAGACACTCTGGGAGGGTGCTCATCACGGAGGCAGGGTGAAGGACCCCTTAGAGAGTTGGTCTGCTTGGAGGGTTGGCCCTCACCCAGGGGAGCTGGGAAGTGTTGGCAGACCCTGGGCACTGTTGGTGGATGGGGGCTGCCTCCTCCGGGAGCTGCGGGGTCAGGGCCAGTCATCTCAGGAGGTTGCAGGCTACCCTGCAGAGGGATGCCAGGTGTCCATGCAGGCAGGAACCTCCTCCAGGAGCCAGAGGGGGAGGACCAGCTATAGACATCACAGAAGCACCCTGCTGGACTTCACAGAGAAACAGAGAAGGGAGGGCCCTGAACACAGGCAGCCCTGAAACCCAACTAGGAGGCCCAGCCTACCTGGGGGATGACACTCAGAATCAGCCCTGACTGTGACAATCAGAGGCCCTGCCACTCCAAGACCAGCTAGACTGTAGACTGCAGAGACCTGACCAAGAAAAAGAAGCAGACTCAGGAAATGGATCACTGCTAATCTCAAGCACCTGGGTTACACCGAGAGCTACATGAACTATTGATCCCCAACATATCCTTTTCAAAAGTTACTTCTCACATATTTTTAATCCTCCCCCATCTCAATCCACCTAAATACCCAAGACCCTCCCCCTACTCTTAATTTAAAGTCTACTCACTCTCTGGCTACAATGCATCCCCAGTCCTCAATCTAAGTATTCCTCTCCTCCCCAGCCACCTAAACCCTTTCTTTATTCTTTTCTTTCTTCCTTTTTTTTGCTCCCCGCCCCTTTTTTTTCCTTTTAAAACCCACAGGTCCTGGCTCCACCTAGACCAATCAGAGATCATAAAGGGTGAATAGCCACCTAAACCCTTTTTGCTTATTTATATATAAGCAATATATATTGCATATATATACATATATATATATATATATATTTTTTTTTTTTTTCCTTCCTGCTAATAGCAGTCAGGTCCTGGCTCCATCTAGAACAATCAGGGATTATTAAAGGTGAACTGCCATCTAAACCATTTCTTATTATTATTATTATCTTTTTTTCCTGCTAAAAACCCACAGGTCCTGGCTCTACCTGGACCAATCAGGGACCACACTAAGGGTGAACAGGGAGGCAGATGTAGCAACTATATACATAGGCTTATACTGTTCAATCATACTTGAGACTTTCTGATTCTCCCTCTCCTCATTTATGTGAGAAAGGACAGAAGGAGCGTCTTGACTGGAAGGAAAGGAGCAACATACACAACCAATCCAGAATACAACCAGACAGCCCAAATAAAGGCCACAACAGGAACACCAAATGGAGAAAATCTGGGAGACTGCAACATTGAACTCCACAAATCTCCTAACACAGAAGGGTGCTCAACTAAGGCAAGGAAGCAAAGCAGGTTAATCCAAGGGAAGAAAACAAAAAACAAAAAGCAAGCAACAACAGGCACCCAAAATGGGGGGAAAAAGAATCAGTCCATCACCAAAAGGAAAGGAAGAATCCCCAGAAAGACCACCAAATGAAACAGAGGCAAATGAAATATCAGATAAGGAATTGAAAAGAATGATGATAGAGAAGCTCAATGAGCTTAGCCAGCTCAAAGAAAACTATAAACAACTCCAGGGAACTGACAAGGAACTTACTGAGAGCTACAACAGCATCAAAAACAACTTAGAAACTATCAGTAAGAGCCAGGAGGAAATGAAGAATACAATTTCTAAATTGAACAATATAGTAGAAGAAATCTACAGTAGGCTAGAGGAAGCAGAGGACCAGATCAGCAAGTTGGAGGACAATGTAGACAAATACTCCAAGACAGTACAAGAGAATGAAAAAAGGCTGAACAAGAGAGCTGCAGGACAACATGAAACATAATACCATCCATATCATAGGGATACCAGAAGGAGAAGAGAAACAAGGAATGGAAAACCTGTTCAAAAAAGTCATGATAGAAAATTTCCCTAACATGAGCAGTGAAAACATTAATCAAGTTCAGGAAGCACAGAGGGTCCCAGTGAAGATCAACCCAAACAGACCAATACCAAGGCACATTATTATTAAAATGGCTAATTTCAAAGACAAAGAGAGAATCCTAAAATCATCAAGAGAGAAATGACAAATAACATATAAGGGAGCTCCAATAAGGCTATTCAACAGAAACAATTCAAGCCAGAAGGGAATGGCAAAAATATTTCAAGTAATGGTAAACAAAGGCCTGCAACCAAGAATACCCAGCAAGGCTCTCATCCAAGATAGAAGGAGAAATAAGGAGTTTCCCAGACAAAAAAAAAGACCAAAAGAATACATCTCTACCAAACCAGCATTGCAAGAAATGCTAAAGGGTCTGTTTTAAAAATAAATAAATAAATAAAATGAAGAAACAGAGGAAGCGAAAGAGGAGGAAGTCAAACTGTCATTATTTGCAGATTATATGAAAGTGTACATACAAAACCCAATAGGCTCCACCAAAAACTTACTCAACCTAATAAGCAAATTTAGCAAAATAGCTGGGTATAAAGTCAATATCCAGAAATCAAAAGCATTTTTGTATACCAATAATGAAACAACAGAAATAGAAGCAAAAAAAAAAAAACACACACAAAAAAAAAACAAATCCCATTTACCATAGCAACAAGAAAAATAAAGTACCTAGGAATAAACTAAACTAAGTAGGTAAAAGACCTGTACTCAGAAAACTACAGAACAATGAAGAAAGAAATCAAGGAAGAAACAAATAAATGGAAGCATATACCATGTTCATGGATGGGAAGAATTAACATCATTACAATGTCCATACTACCCAAAGCAATCTTTAGATTCAACACAATCCCAATTAAAATACCAATGACAGGCTTCACAGAAATAGAAAAAATGCTTCAAAAATTTATATGGAGCCAAAAATGCCCACAAATAGCCACAGCAATCTTGAGAAAGAAGAACAAGGTAGGAGGAATCACAATACCCAACTTCAAACAATACTATAAGGCTGCTATGATCAAAACAGCATGGTACTGGCATAAGAATAGACATGTAGATTAATGGAATAGAATAGAGAGCCCAGAAATTAACCCAGGACTCTATGGTCAAGTAATATTTGACAAAGGGGGATGGAATATAAAATGGAGTTTAAACAGTCTCTTCAACAAATGGTGTTGGGAGAACTGGACAGCAACATGCAAAAAGATAAAACTAGACCACCAACTTACACCATACACCAAAATAAACTCAAGATGGATAAAGGATTTAAACATAAGCAGTGCCACCATAAAGGTCCTGGAGAAAAATATAGGCAGTAAACTTTCGGTTATCCTACGCAAAAATATGTTTACTGATACTTCACCAAGGACAAAGGAAATAAAAGAACAAATCAACAAATGGGACTATATCAAATTGAAAAGTTTCTGTTCAGCTAAGGAAAATATCAGCAAAATTCAAAGGGAACCAACTGTATGGGAAAACATAATTGCCAATGATACCTCAGACAAGGGTTTGATCTCCAAAATATATAAAGAACTAATGCGACTCAACACCAGGAAGACAGACAGCCCAATTAAAAAATGAGCAAAGGACCTGAACAGACAACTCACTGAGGAAGATATACAAAGGGCCCAGAGGCACATGAAAGAATGCTCAACATCACTAGCCATCAGAGAGATGCAAATTAAAACCATAATAAGATACCACCTCACACCTGTCAGAATGACAATCATCAACAAATCAACAGAAAACAAGTGCTGGTGAGGATGTGGGGCAAAGGGAACCCTCATACACTGTTGGTGGGAATGTAGGCTGGTGCAGCCACTGTGGAAAACAGTATGGGGTTTCCTTAAAAAACTAAAAATGGAACTGCCTTTTGATCCAGCAATTCCACTACTTGGACTATACCTAAAGAATCCTGAAACACCAATTCAGAAGAACCTATGTACACCTATGTTCATAGCAGCACTATTTACAATAGCCAAGTGCTGAAAACAGCCTAAGTGTCCATCAGTAGATGATTGGATAAAAAAACTTTGGTATATTTACACAATGGAATACTATACAGCAGAAAGAAAGAAGAAACTCCTACCCTTTGAAACAACATGGATGGAACTGAAGAGTATTATGCTTAGTGAAATAAGCCAGTCAGTGAAGGACAAATACCATATGATCTCATCCATTACAGGACAATAATGAACAAAACTAACAACAAGCAAAAGAGAACCATATATATGAATACTGTGAATAGGTCTTCAGTGGTCAGGGGGAAGGGAGTTGGGGGGAGGGTTGAGGCAGAGGCAAGGAAGGGGAGCAGTTTAGACAAGAACCTAGTTATAAAGGAACCATGGACATGTACAACAAGTAGGATTGACTTTGGGGGTAATGGGTGGGTAGGGAGGGAGACAGAGGGGAGCAAAAATGGGATGGATATAATACAACAACAATAAAATTTTAAAAAATAATATAAATTAAAAAAAATAGAGACCCCAGAAATAAACTCAGGACTCTATGGTCAATTAATATTTGATAAAGGGGGAAGGAACATAAAATGGAGTAAAAACATTCTCTTCAACAGGTGGTGTTGGGAGAACTGGACAGTAATGTGCAAAAAAATAAAATGAGGCCACCAACTTACACCATACACCAGAATAAACTCAAGATGAATAAAGGACTTAAACATAAGTTGTGACACCATAAAAGTCCTAGAGGAAAACTTAGGAAGTAAAATTTCAGATATCCTATGCAGTAATATGCTTACTGATACTTCTCCAAGGGCAAGGGAAATAAAAGAACATATTAACAAATGTGACTATATCCAACTGAAAACTTTCTGTTTAGCTAAAGAAAACACCAGCAAAATGAAAAGGGAACCAACTGTATGGGAAAACATATTTGCCAATGATACCTCAGACAAGGGTTTGATTTCCAAAATATATAAAGAACTTATGAGACTCAACACCAGGGAGACAGACAGCCCAATTAAAAAATGAGCAAAGGGCCAGAAAAATAAATAAATAAATAAAACTTTGGTACATTTACACAATGGAGTTCTATGCAGCAAAAAGAGAGAGAGAACTCCTACCATTTGTGATAGTATGTATATCTCTGAGGGAGAAATACAAAGGGCCCAAAGGCATATGAAAGGACGTTCAACATTACTAGCCATCAGAGAGATGCAAAATAAAACCACAATAAGATACCACTTCACACCTGTCAGAATGGCAATCATCAACAAACAAGTGTTGGCGAGAATGTGAGGCAAAGGGAACACTGGGGTACTGTTGGTGGGAATGCAGGCTGATTCAGCCACTATGGAAAACGGTATGGAGTTTCCTTAAAAAACTAAAAATGGAACTGCCTTTTGATCCAGCAATTCCACTACTAGGTCTACACCCAAAGAACCCTGAAACACCAATAAGAACCTATATATCCCTATGTTCATAGCAGCGCTATTTTCAATAGCCAATTACTGGAAACAGCCTAAGTGCCCATAAGTGGATGATGGATCAAAAAACTTTGGTATATTTACACTATGGAATACTACACAGCAGAAAGAAAGAAGGGACTCCTAACCTTTGTAACAACATGGATGGAACTGTAAAGTATTATACTTAGTGAAATAAGCCAGTCAATGAAAGATAAATACCATATAATCTCACCCATTACAAGACAATAATGAATAAGACAAACAAACAAGCAAAACAGAACCAGATATATGAATACAATGAATAGTCCTTCAGTGGGCATGGGGTAGGAGGTAGGAGGAGGCAAAGAAAGGGAGCAGTTTAGTCAAGGAACTAGTATGGAAGAACCATGGACATGGACAGCAAGTGGGATTGACTTTGGTGAGGAGTGGGTGGGCGGTGAAGGGGACAGAGGTGGGGGGCGGGGATGGATGTAATATGACAACAATAAAGTTAAATAAAGAGTAAGGGAGAAAAAGAAAGTTACCTAAACAACAGCAAACTACAATGAGATCCCACCTCATGCCCATCAGAATGGTCATCATCAGCAAATCAACAAACAGCAAGTGCTGGCAAGGATGTGCAGAAAAGAGAACACAGGTTCATTGGTGGGAATGCAGACTGGTGCAGCCACTATCAAAGACAGTATGGAGTTTCCTCAAAAAATTAAGAATAGAACTGCCTTATGACCCAGTGATTCCACTGTCTGGATTATACACTAAGAATTCTAAAACACCAATTCAGAAGAACCTGTGCAACCCTATGTTCATAGCAGCACTATTTACAATAGCCAAGGCAAGTGCTGGAAACAACCTAAGTGCCCTTCAATGGATGAGTGGGGAAAAAAACAAACAAACAAAAAAAAACTTTGGTACATTTACACAATGGAGTTCTATGCAGCAAAAAGAGAAAGAGAACTCCTACCATTTGTGATAGTATGTATGGAACTGGAGAGTATCATGCTTAGTGAGATAAGCCAGGCAGCAAAAATTAAATACCACATGTTCTCACTTAATACAGGAGACTAATGAATGAACAAACAAGCAAACAAAACAGAACCAGAGACATGACTAGGGGGTATACACTTTCAGTGTGTAGGGATGGGGTGAAGTTGGGGGAGAAGGAGAAAAGGAAGGGGAACAGTTTAGTCAAGGAACTAGCATAGATAACCCATGGACACAAACAACATGTGGGATTGACTGTGGTGGGGGGGATAAGGAGGGTGAGGAAGGGGTGGGCAGAGGGGTGAAAATAAGATGAATGTAATATAACAACAATAAAATATAAAATAAAATAAATTTTAAAAAGAAAAACTATTACCAAATATTATAAAAACAATTTCATTTTTAAAGAAATATATATTATATATAACTATGGAAAACTCAGGAAGATAAACAGATATATGTTTATAGAAGTTATCTTGGGATAATAAAATTATAGGAGTTTTTCTTTATATTAATTTTCATTAATTATGTTACTTTTGTAATATTACCTATAAAATGCACCATATAATATAAATACTACACATGTAAATACTAATGACCCAATTAATTCCTTATAAAAGGAAAACTCACTGATCTAATTGCCTATGTTAAAAACTAAGAAAAATAAATAATGCTTTCTGATGCTCTTTTTAGTTTTTTTAATTTTATTTTATTGTTGTATTACATCCATCCCCTTTTTGCTCCCCTCTGTCCCCCTCCCCACCCACCCATTACCCCCAAAGTCAATCCCACCTGTTATCCATGTCCATGGTTCCTTTATACTAGGTTCTTGTCTAAACTGCTCCCCTTTCTTGCCTCTGCCTCAACCCTCCTCCCAACCCCCTTCCCCCTGACCACTGAAGACCTATTCACTGTATTCATATATTTGGTTCAGTTTTGCTTGTTGTTAGTTTTGCTCATTATTGTCCTGTAATGGGTGAGATCATATGGTATTTGTCCTTCACTGACTGGCTTATTTCACTAAGCATAATACTCTTCAGTTCCATCCATGTTGTTTCAAAGGGTAGGAGTTTCTTCTTTCTTTCTGCTGTATAGTATTCCATTGTGTAAATGTACCAAAGTTTTTTGATCCAATCATCCACTGATGGGCACTTAAGCTGTTTCAGCACTTGGCTATTGTAAATAGTGATGCTATGAACATAGGTGTCTGATGTTCTTTTTAACTACTTAAGGCATTGTATCTAGACTAATAATGCTGACTGGATAATCACAATTGAGTCAATAGCCAATATAACTTTTAAATATTTTATTACTAGAATTATGTTAATAATAATATAATTTTATTTTATTGATATTGATTAACTTTAATTTTTTTTAAATGCTAAGCAATATTTTATACTTGGTGGTTTACAGAAAATACATACATGACGTTCCTCTTTAACTGATTCTTCTAACTGAGATGCAAATTGTGAACAACATACCAAGAATGAATTCAGATCATCCCCAACCTTTGAAAAGAATAACAAAATATAAAGTGGTTTTTATTTTAGAATACGTATATTATCTATACTTTAGTACATTTAACTAGGTTTAATTATATATATATAATTTATATATTTATATATATAATTTATAAAATTAAACTAGTTTTAATTTTATGTAACTTATGTCTATTCAAACATGTCAGATGAAAACAAAAAACAAAAAACCACACTCCAAACTCTATACTAGCAAATTCTCCCAGAGAGAAAATGTAGAAGTACTTTCTAGGGAGTGACTCATTAATGGCATAGTTGCAAAAAATCAAGCATCCTAGCCTCAGGCTCCTAAAATATTATGGGTGGCCACAGAAAAGTAACCACTATGTGTATACTTTATAAGTATCTCTTTGTGTTAAAAATGAATGCTAATTATGGCTTCTGATTATAAAGTATATTTGCCAAGAGCTGTATAGTCTTTCACCCCCACTTAATGGTCCATAGAAAAACTTTGATAAAAAATATAGTTTAAGATTAAAATGTCACAATAAGGAGATCCAAGCTGGCAAAGAAGTGAAAGCTGCGGAAACTTCCTCCCTGAACAAAACTGGAGTTACAGCTAAATGTAGAGAAATCATCCTAAATAACCAATTGAACACTAGCTGGAGAGAAGCCTTATACCCAAGGACAGACAGAAGAAGCCACTTCACCACAACTTGACTGGTAGGGAAGGAGGAAGAGGTGCAACAGGGGGCAGCTGAAGTTCCAGAGGGATATTTCAGGAGCTGGGATGATCCTCTAAGAAGTGTGGAATCTAAAACCCAAGCTGAACTCCCCAACCTACAGTAGCAGAGCAGGGGGAAAAGAACCCAGATAACATGCAGCTATCATGTTAATCCACCAGAAAGAGACACTGGAGACACAGAGAGGCTCTTAAAGGGCCAAACACAAAATTCTGTTTACAGCCACTTACCCTGGTCTCTCTGGCAAAGAGAAAACACAGTGGATTAGAGAGACACGAGGAGACTGCTGTTGATGGCTCTGGAGATAGAGCTAAGGGAATAGCCATCAGTGCTGAGTCACTCCCCATACTGCAGAAGACATCTTTCTCAGGCAGAGCAGGACTGTCCAAATGGCATTAGCCTGAGTGAAAGCAATACACCCTGCCCACAGAAATTGCTCAGCCTCACTGTGTAGAGCTTAGCCTAGGCTACTGAGTACAGCTTGAGGCTATATCAGTGATCAACTTTAATAACTAAGGCAGATCTCCAAAAGCTCTGAGACCTTAAATGACCCTCCTCTGAGCCTAGTGCTAGTAAAAAGCAGTCTTGGTGTGCCGCCTGGTTCCTTCTGCACAAACCTGGGCCCAACAGAGGGGGCCACAAGCTATGGATTCCTAATAGCTCTAAATAGGTTGCCAGGGCCTGTCACAGGCAGTGACCGACATAGGGTTGCATCAGAGTCTTTGCGGATCTACCTAATACATACAAATGAATAAGGAGGCAGCCAAATGGGAAGATTTAAAAACAAGCCCCAAGCCCTGGTTGGTAGCACAGTGGATAAAGCACTGACCCAAAGGTTGCTGGTTCAATTCCCAACCAGGGCAACATAACCGGGTTGCAATCCAGGTCTCCAGCCAGATCTATAGCTATAGGCAGGTGAAAGGCAACCATACATTGATGTCTCTCTCCCTCTCTGCCTGCCTCTCTCCCTCCTCTCTCTCTTCCCCTCTCTCTGAAAATAATAAATAAAGTCTATTTTATAAATAAATTAAAAACAGGCCCCAAATAAAATAAAAATAAAAATAAAAGAGAATCCACCAGAAGAACTACTGAATGAAATAGAGGCAAGCAAATTATCAATAGAGATTTTAGAGTAACGATTATCTTATAATACTTAACAGCATTTTTTTTAAATGACATAGGAACAATAAGAAAGAAAGAGTCAGAAATAAAGAATGCAGTATCTAAAGTAAATAATACCCTAGAAGGAATAAATAGTAGTTAGATGAAGCAGAATCAAATCAGTGATTTAGAAGAAGTAGAAAAAAGCACCCAAACACAGCAGCAAAAAGAAAAAAGAATTAGCCCTGGCTTGTGGGTCAGTGAATAAGGCACCAGCCTGTGAACCCAAAGCTTGCAGGTTCAGTTCCCAGCCAGGATCATAACAGGTTGCAAGCAGCTGGAGGCAGGTGAAAGGCAACCACACATTGATGTCCCCCTCCCTCTCTGACTCTCTCCCTTCCCCTCTCTCTAAAAAAATAATAATAAATAAAATCTTTAAAAAAAAGAATTAAGGAGAATGAAGAATACTTAAGAAACCTTTGGCACAACATGAAACTTAACAACATGTGCATCCTGGGAATACCAGAAGGAGAATAGAATGAGCAAGTGATCAAAAACCTATTTGAAGAAATAATGACCAAAAGCTTCCCTAATCTGGAGAAGGAAAAAGACACACAAATGCAGGAAGCACCAAGTCCCAAACAAGATTGACTGAAAAAGGACAACATCAAGACATCATAATTAAAATAGCAAAGCATAAAGATAAGGAGAGAATTCTAAAAGCTGCAAGAGAAAAGACTGTAGTTACCTAAAAGGGAGTTCCAATTATACTGTCATCTGATTTCTCAACAGAAACATTTCAGGCCAGATGGACTTGGCATGAAAATTCAAGGTGATGAAAAGCAAGGACCTACAACCAAGGCTACTTTACCCAGCAAGGCTATCATTTTAAATGAAGGAGAAAAAAAGAGCTTCCAATATAGGAAAAAGCTAAAGAAGATTGTTAATGCCAAACCAGTACTGCAACAAATGTTAAAAGACTTGCTTTAAAAAGAAAAGCAAGGGAAAGTAGGGTTTTTTAAAAATAGCAACAAATATATATCTATCAATAATCACCTTTGACACTCAGTCAAGATGGAAGTGTAGGTAGACAAGCTTCACCTCCTTGGGCAACCACAAGAATTACAACTAACTTCAAAACAAAAAACATTGAAAACTGTCAGAAAAATGAACTGTACAAGGCCCAACAACCAAGGATTTAAAGAAGTCATATTCATCCAGACTGGTAAGTGGGTCAGAGATACAGAGTCGGGCAGAGAGGACTCAGTATGGCACAGAGAGAGGGCAGAAGCAGCAGCAGAATGGGTGGTCCCACATTCACATGTGGTGGATAAAAATCGGGAGTAATTCCTTAGAGAGAGCAATCCCAGCACCAGAGCAGACCAAGCAGTCCAGGGTTCCAGCTCTGAGAAGATAAAGCCCCACAACTTCTGGCTGTAAAAATGAGTGGGAGTTGAAGCAGCAGAAGAAACTGCCAGTTTCTCAGGACAGTTTGTTTAAAAAGTATGCACAGATTTAGAACATATACAAGCCCACCCACTCAGGGGATCACCACCAGGGCAACAGCTGGAAGGTTGCCAGTTACATACAAGAAGTGAGTGAAGAAACCGGAAACAGGGTAAGTGCCAGGCAAACATCCAGAAGCCAGGCAGTGGCACTGTCCCCTTTCTGACTTCTTCCCATACACAAAGCCACAAAGTGGTGAAGCAGGTTGACCCATACAACTTAACAGATGCACAAACACAGGGAGGCTGCCAAATAAAGGAGGCAATGGAATATGGCCCAAATAAAAGAACAGTACAAAATCCCAGAAAGAAAACTAAACTAAACAGAGAGAACCAACCTATCAGATGCAGAATTCAAAACACTGTGATTAGGATGCTCAGAGAACTCACTGAGTATGGCAAAAACATTAGGATAACACTAGTGAAATAAAGAAAACTCCATAGGGAACCAATAATGGAGGGAAGAAAGCTGGAATTAAACAATTTCAAACATAAAGAAGAACTAAACAGTCAACCAGAATAAAAGAAAAAACAAGGCAGCAAAAAACCAAGCAGACTGTAAGAAGACTCTGGGGCACCTCCAAAAGTGCCAACATCCAAATCATAGTGCTGCCAGATAAAGAAGGATATCAAAAATTGAAAACTTATTTGAAAAAATAATGAAATAAAACTTCCCTAATTTGGCAAGGATATAGACATACAAGCCCAGGAAGCACAGAAAGGCCCAAATAAGTTGGACCCAAAGAAGACTAATTAAATTTTGGCATAATTAAAATGCCAAAGGTTAAAGATAAAGAGAGAATCTTAAAAGCAGCAAAAGAAGAGTTACCTAACAGAGGAGTTCCCATAAAACTGTAAGCTGATATCTCAAAAGAAACTTTGCAGGCAACAAGAGACTGGCAAGAAGTAGTCAAAGTGATGAAAAGCAAGGTCCTACAATCTATATTACTCTACCCAGCAAAACTATCCTTTAGAATGGAAGGGCAGATAAAGTGCTTCCCAGACATGGCAAAGTTAAAGGAGTACATCATTGCCAAGCCATTATTACATGAAATATTAAAGGGGCTTAACATTTTTATCTTTTTTTAAGAAAAAAAATAAAGATCAAAACTATGAACCTTAAAATGACAACAAACTCATATCAACAACTGAATCTAAAAAGCAAAAGCAAACTAAGCAAAAAATCAGAACAGAAAGAGAATCATAAATATTGAGATCATTTGGAGTTTCCAGCTGAGAGGGGAAGAAGGGAAATAGGGGAAAAGGTGCAGGAATTAAGAAGCATCATTGGCATTTTTGCAACACATTTGCTGCCAGAATACAGGTGTCATGAAAATCACCACTAAATCAAGCCAAAATGGGAAAGGAAAAGACTCACATCAACATCATGGTCACTGAACATGTAGATTCTGGCAAGTCTATCACTACCAGCCATCTGATTTACAAATGTGATGGGATCCACAAAGAAACATTGAGAAATTTGAGAAGGGGGCTGCTGAGATGGTCAAGGGTTCCTGCAAGGATATCTGGGCCTTGAATAAACTAAAAGCTGAAATGTGACTATGGTATCACCATCAATATCTCCCTGTGGAAATTTGAGACCAGCAAGTGTTATGTGACCATCATCGATGCCCCAAGACATAAGGACTTTATCAAAAACATGATTAGAGGCACATCTCAGGCTGATTGTGCTGTCCTGATTGTTGCTGCTGGTATTGGTGAATTTGCATCAGGGATCTCCAAGAATGGCCAGACCCAGGAGCATGCCTTTTCAGCTTATACACTGGGAATGAAACAGCTGGTTGTTAGTGTTAACAAAATGGATTCCACTGAGCCAGCCTACAGCCAGAAGAGATATAAGGAAATTGTTAAAGAAGTCAGCACCTACTGGCTACTGACTAGCTAAAGTTGGCTACAACCCTGACACAGTAGCATTTGTGCCAATTTCTGGTTGAAATGGTGACAACATGCTGGAGCCAAGTGTTAACATGCCTTGGTTCAAGGGGTGGAAAGTCACCCATAAAGATAGCAATGCCAGTGGAACCATGCCGCTTTGAAGCTCTGCATTGCATCCTGCCAACAACTCATCCAACTGACAAGCCCCTGTGCCTGCCCCTTCAGAATGTCTACAAAATTGGTGGCATTAGTACTGTCCCTGTGGCCTGAGTGGAGACTGGTGTTCTCAAAGCTGGCAAGGTGGTCACCCTTGCTCCAGTCAACGTTACAACTGAATAAAGTCTGTTGAAATGGACCATGAAACTTTAAGTGAAGCTCTTCCTGGGGACAATATAGGCTTCAATGTCAATAAGATGGCTGTCAAAGATGTTCATCATGGCAATGTGGCTGGTGACAGCAAAAATGACCCACCTATGGAATCAGTTGGCTTCACAGCTCAGGTGATTATCCTGAACCATACAGGCCAAATCAATGCTGGATACGCACCTGTTCTGGATTATCACACAGCTCATATTCCTTACAAATTTGCTGAGCTGAAGAAGAAGATTGATCATCGATCTGGGAAAAAGCTGGAAGATGGCCCAAAGTTTTTGAAATCTGATGATGCTTCTATCATTAATATGGTTCCTGGCAAGCTTATGTGTGTGGTGGAGAGCTTCTCTATCCTCCTCTGGACCACTTTGCTGTCTGTGACATGAGACAGACAGTTGCTGTAGGTTTCATCAAAGCAGTGGACAAGAAGGCAGCTGGAACTGGCAAAATCACCAAGCCTGTCCATAAAGCTCAGAAGGTTAAATGAATATTATCTTCAACACCTGCCACCCCAGTCTTAATCAGTGGTGAAAGAAAGGTCTCAGAACTCTTTGTCTCAATTGCCCATTTAAGTTTAATAGTAAAGGACTGATTAATGATTACAAAGCAATGTAAAACCTTCAGAAGAAAAGGCGTACTTTAGTCCCTGGCTGGTGGCACAGTGGATAAGGCTCTAGTCTGTGAACCCAAAAGGTCGCTGGTTCAATTCCCCAGCCAGGGCACATAACCAGATTGCAAGCTAGGTCTCCAGCCAGGTCTGTGACTGGAGGCAGCTAAAAGGCAACCATGCATTGATGTCCCACCCACCCCTGCTTCTCTCCCTTCCTCTCTGTCTGGAAATAATAAAACATTTTTTAAAAGAAAAGGAGAATTTTGTGGAAATGTGTGTGGTAGTTTTTAAGTTACTAGTTTTAAAATCAGTACTTTTTCATGGAAACAACTTGACCAAAATCTGTCACAGAATTCTGAGACCCATTAAAACAAAGTTTAATGAGAAAACAAAAAGGCAGCATAATCAGTAGGTACAAAATAGACAGGAGGGTGTTAAGAACAGTAAAAGAAATGAAGAAGCCAAAAGAACAAATTTGCATGATCCATGCATATGAACTAAAGGGAATTTCTGGGGGTTAATCAGGTACAGAGTGACAAAGATGGAAAATTGCAACACCTATAGTAGATGATAAAATATTATACTTAAAAAAAGAAAATTATCAGGATTAAACAAAAATAATATCACTTTAAATGTAAATGCATTAAATGCTACAATCAAAAGATATAGGGTAGCTGAATGGGTAAGAAAACAAGAGCCGTATATCTGCCATCTCCAAGAGACACACCAGATAAAAACATACACATAGACTAAAAGTCAAGGAATGGGAAAATATATTTCATGCAAATGGAATGGGTGAAAAAGCTGGGGTGGCAATACTGTATCTGACAAAGTAGACTTTAAAACCGAGTCTATAGTAAGAGATACAGGAGGGCAATACCTAGTGATAAAGGGAACAATCCAACAAGAACATATGACCCTAATAAACATTTATGCACCCAATGCAGAAGCATCTAAATATGCAAAGCAAATCATGATGGACATAAAAGGAGAGACTGAAAGAAATATAGTCATGGTAGGGGCACTTAACATTCCATTGATTTAAATAGATAGATCTTCCCAACAAAAAATAAACAAGGAGACAGTGGCTTTAAACAACAAACTAGATCAAATGGAGTTAATTGATACCTTCAGAAACTTAACCCCAAAACAACAGAATATACATACTTTCCCAGTGTACATGGAATGTTTTCTAGCATAGACCATATGTTGGGGCACAAAATAAGTCTCAACAAATTTAAGAAGATTGAAAGCATATCAAGCATTTTCTTTGACCTCAATGTTATGAAACTAGATATCAATTATAAGAACACTGTAAAATACACAAGGACATGGAAGCTAAATAATACTTCATTAAACAATGAGTGGGTCAACAAGATCTAAGAAGAAATCAAAAGATACCTTAAAGCAAATGAAAATGATGAAACAAATGAAAATGAGAAGACAATAATCCAAAATCAGTGTAACACAGGAAACACAATTCTAAGAGGGAAATTCATAGCATTACTGGCTTATCACAAAAAGAAAATGAAAAAGCTCAATCTAACTTTACACTTACAGAAACTTGAAAATAAAAATCTGAGGTGAATAGAAGGAAGGCAGTAATAAAAATCAGAACAGAAATAAAAGAAATGGAGTCAAAAAAATATGATGCAAAAGACCAAAAAAATCCAAGAACTTGTTCTTTGAATACATAAACAAGATTGACAAAACTTTAACCAATCTCACCAGGAATAAAGAAAGAGGACCCAAATAAATATAATCAGACATGAAAGAGAAGAAGTAAGAGCTGACACCAAAGGAATACAAAGGACTGTAAAAAGTATTATGAACAACTATATGCTAACAAACTAGACAACCTGCATGAAATGGATAAATTCTTAGAAACATACAATCCTCCAAAACTAAACCAGGAAGAATCAGATAATCTGAATAGACAGATTATACCTAATGAAATTGAAGCAGTAATCAAAAATCTCCCAACAAACTTAGAACTAACACCTCTCTTTCTTAAAGTACTTCAAAACATTCAAGAGGAGAGAAGGCCCATAAGCTCATTTTACAAGGCCAGCATTACCCTAATTATCCAAAACCAAAGGTACTACAAAAAAACTAGATTATAGGCCAGTATCTTTGATGAACATAGATGCTAAATACCTCATTAAAATATTAGCAAACTGAATACGGCAACACATCAAAAAGATCATACAAAATTATCTACTAGAATTTGTTCCAGGAATGCAAGGTTGGTACATTTGCAAATCAAGAAATGTGATTCACCACATAAACAAAGTGACATGATCATATCAATAGATGCAGGAAAAAAGCATTTGATAAAATCCAGCACCCATTTATGATAATAACTCTCAGCAAAGTGGGAATAGAGGAAACATACTTAAACATAGCAAAGGCCATATATTACAAACCCATGAACAGGATTATGATCAATGGGCAAAAACTACAATCATTTCCTTTAAGACTGGGAGCAAGACAGGGATGTCCACTTTCTCCTCTCTTATTTAACATAGTACTGGAAGTCCTAGCTATAGCAATCAGATAAGAAAAATAAAAAGGCATCCAAATTAGAAAGGCAGAAGTAAAACTGTCATTATTTGCAGATGACATGATACTGTATATGGAGGAACCGAAAGATTACACCAAGAAATTACTAGAACTGATAACTGAATCAGCAAAGAATCAGGATACAAAATTAATGTCCAGAAATCAGTTGTATTTTTATATGCCAATAAACAGAAAGGGAAATTAATAAAACAATCCCAGTCACAATTGCTTCAAAAAAGAATAAAATGCCTAGGAATAATCCAACCAAGAATGTAAAACATCAGTACTTATAAAATTATGACATCAAAGAAAGAAATTGAGGAAGATACAGATAAGTGGAAGCACATACATACCATATTCATGGATAAGAAGAATTAACATCATTAAAATATCTATGCTACCCAAAGCAATCTATAGATTCAATGCAATTGCTATCAATATTCCAATATCGTATTTCACAGGACTAGGACAAATTTCAAACAAATTTCAAAAATTTATATGAAACCACAAAAGGCCACACAGGGCAACAGTAATCCTGACAAAGAATAACAAGTTGGAAGAATAACACTATCTAACATCAAACTATACTATAAAGCCATAGAAATCAAAACAGTTTGGTACTGACATAAAAACAGACATGTATATCTGGGAGAGAATACAGAGCCCAGAAATAAATCCACATCTTTATAACAAATTAATACTTGATATTGGAAGAAAGCACATATGGAAGCTAATCTATTCAATAAAAGATGTTGGGAAAATTGGACAGATACATGCAAAAAAAAAAAAAAAAAATAGACCATGACCTTATGCCACATGTAAGAATAATTTCAAGGAAGTTGAAAGACTTAAATGTTAGAGCCAAAACCATAAAATTCTTAGAAGAAAACATAGGCAGTAAAATCTCAGACATTGCACATAGCATTCATTTTTTTATATCAGCAATCTGATATATCTCCTTAGGTAGGAGAAACAAAAATATAAACAAATGGAACTACATCAAACTTAAAATTTTTACATGGTAAAGAAAACCATCAACAAAAACAAAGACAATCCACCAAATGAGAGAACATATTTGCTGATACATCTGATTTAGGGGTTAATATTAAAATTTTATAAATAACTTATAAAACTCAATACCAAAGAAAGAAACAACACAATTTTAAAAATCAAAATAAATTTTTAAAAAGGCCAAAGGACCAGAATAGACATTTCTCCACAGAAGACATACAGATGGCCAACAGACCTATGAAAAGATGCTCAACATCACTAAATATCAATGAAATGCAAATGGAAACCACAATGTGATACACTGGTAAATAGGGTTTACCTTTATAAGTCACCCAGCCTGAGGGCAATACCATTCAAACCTGACAAACAACAGGTGGTGCACATAACCCACAAGAAACATTCCTGGAGCACAAACCTGAGGCAATCTGAAAGACTGTGCCACTAATCATAGTAAGACAACTTCATTTAAAAAACCAACATAAAAGACAAAAAAAAAAAAAAAAAAAAAGTAGCCCTGGCTGGTGGCACAGTGGATAAGGCGCCAACCTGCAAACCCAAAGATCACTGGTTTGATTCCCAGCCAGGGCACATAATCAGGTTGCAAGCCAGGTCTCTAGCCAGGTTCATAGCTGAAGGCAGGTGAAAGGCAACCATATATTGATGTCTCTCTCCCTTTCTCCCTTCCCCTCTCTCTAAAAATAATAAATAAAATCTTTCAAAAAAAAAAAAACACAATAAAATAGAACCAGAGGCATGGAAACAAGGAACAGACTTTCAGTGTGCAGGGGGTGGAGGAGAAAGAAGCAAAGAAGAGGGACAGTTTAGTCAAGGAACTAGTATAAATGAACCATGGACATGAACAACATGTGGGGTTTGACTGAGGGAGAGGGGACAGGGAGGGTGGGGCAGGGGAATGCAATGGGAGGAAGTAGGATAAATAATACAACAACAATAAATTAATTTAAAAATTAAAAATTAAAAAAACAAAATAATAATAATAATAAAACCAACATAACAAGTTAAAGAGTAATAGCATATCTACCTAAAACAGAGACAAAGAAAAATGTCCCAAACAAAAGAATAAGAGAAACCACCAGAAAAAGAATTAAAATGAATAAAATGGAAGCTACCAACATACTAAACATGCTGAGTTTAAAATGCTAGTTATAAGAATGCTCAAGGACCTTAGGGGAAGAATGGATAATCTCAGTAAGAACTAAAACAAAGAGACAGTAAGTTCTAAAAGGGATATAGAAACTACAAAAAGAAACAGAAATGAAGATTACAATATCAGAGATGAAAAATATACTAGAAGAAATCAAACATGTTAAATGAAGAGCAGGACCAAATTGGTGAATCAGAAGATAAGATAACAATAAGTAGGCAAGCAGAGCATTTAAAAAAAAAAAAAGGAGAAAAATGAAAAGGTCTAAGACATCTCTGGGTCAACATTAAGCACAACAACATCAGCAACATAAAGGTACCAGAGAGAAGAGAATGAGTAAAAGATAGAGAACCTGTTTAAAGAAACAATAGCAGAAAACTTTCCTAAACTAGTGAGGAAAAAAAAAGTCACAGTTCAGGAAGCAGAGAGTCCCAATCAAGATGAACCTAAAAGGACCCACACCAAGATATATCATAATTAAAATGGCATGGTTGAAGAAAAATAATCTTAAAGGCTGCATGGGAGAAACAGTTAACTATAAAGAGCTACTATAAGGGTGACAAAAGATGTCTCAACAAAAACATTTCAGGCCAGAAAAATGGGCACAAAGTATTCAAAGTGATGAAAAACAAGGGCCTACAAGCAAGACTACCCTGTCCAGGAAGACTATCATCTAAAATTGAAGCGAAACCAGCCAATCTAAGAAGCAGAAACAAACAAAAAGAGTCACCTAAAATTGGAAGACAAAGAAACAAACCCCATCAAAAGGAAAGGAAGAATCCCCAGAAAGAGTGCTAACTTAAATAGAGGCAAGCAAAACATCAGATATGAAATTCAAAATAAGTATTATAGAGAAGCTCAATGAGCTCAGTGAGCTCAAAGAAAACAACAAACTTCAAGGAAGCCACAAGGAACTTACTCTATGTCAGCATTAAAAGACATAGAGGCTATGCATCTGGGGACTCTCACAGCTCTCAACACCCTGCCAAGCTTCTTTCAAAATGTCTACTGTTCATGAAATTCTGCACAAGCTCATTTGGAGGGTGATCACTCTACATCCGCAAATACATACAGGTCAAAGTCTACCCCAACTTTGATGGTGACTGGGATGCTCTGAACATTGAAATGGCCATCAAGACCAAAGGTGTGGATGAGGTCACCATCATCAACATTCTGACCAACTGCAGCAATGAACAGAGATAGGACATTGCCTTCACCTACCAGAGAAGGACCACAGAAGAACTTCCATCAGCGCTGAAGTCAGCCTTGTCCAGCCACCTGGAGATGGTGACCTTAGTCCTCCTAAAGATACCTACTCAATATGATGCTTCTGAACTGAAGGCCTCCATGAAGGAGCTGAGCACTAATGAAGACTCTCTCATTAAGATCTTCTCAGAGACCAACCAGGAGCTGTAGGAAATTAACCAAGTCTACAAGGAAATGTACAAGACTGATCTGGAGAAGGATATGATTTCTGATACATCTGGTGACTTCCGCAAGCTGATGGTCACCCTCCCAAAGGGTAGAAGAGCAGAAGATGGCTCTGTCATTTATATGAACTGATTGACCAAGATGCCCAGGATCTCTACAATGCTGGAGTGAAGAGGAAAGGAACTGATGTTCCCAAGTGGATCAGCACCATGACAAGCAAAGCGTGTGTCATCTCCAGAAAGTATTTGAAAGATACAAAAGCTACAGCCCTTATGACATGCTGGAGAGCATTAAGAAGAAGGTCAAGGGAGACCCGGAAAATGCCTTCCTGAACCTGGTCCAGTGTATCCAGAACAAGCCCCTGTATTTTGCTGACCAACTGTATGACTCCATGAAGGGCAAAGGGACACGTGACAAGGCCTTGATCAGAATTATGATCTCATGCAGTGAAGTGAACATGCTGAAAATCAGGTCTGAATTCAAGAAAAAGTACGGCAAGTCCCTGTACTATTACATCCAGCAAGACATGAAGGGTGACTACCAGAAAGCACTGCTATACCTGTGTGGTGGGGATGATGGAAGCCCACATGGCATGAGCTTCAGGAGTGGTGCTCCAGTGCTTCCAGCTAATGATTGTAGAAACTCAGCTTGTAACTAGTAGCCCTCTGTGCCCATCCCTATGAGGACAATGTTAGCACTATTCCTGCCCCGACCTTTTTCAGTTGCCCAAGCATTACCTGGTTTACCCATCTAGTCTCTCCTTTTAGCCAAAGAAATGAACATTCCAAGGAGTTGGAAATTAAATCTATGATGTGAAACACTTTGCCTCTTGTGTACTGTGTTATAAACAAATGAACAAATAAAATTTTACTTCAGAAAAAAAGGCATAGAAACTATCAATAAGAGCCAGCAGGAAATGGAGAACACAATTTCTGAATTGAAAAATACATTAGAAGGAATCAAAAGCAGGCTAGATCAAGGAGAGAATTGGATCAACAAGCTAGAAAACAATGTAGAAAAAACTTCCCAGACAGTGCAAAAAAATGACAAAAGATAAAAAAAAAAAAAAAATGAAGAGATTTTAAGAGAGCTGTAGGATGACATGAAAGAGTAATATCCATACCATAGGGTCTGTCAATAAGCTATTGACAGAAGGAGAAGAAGAGGATCAAGAAATAGAAAACCTGTTTGAAAAAATAATGACAGAAAACTTCCCTAAGTTGAAGAGAGAAAAAGTAATGAAAGTTCAGGAAGCACAGAGGCCCAAGGAAAATGAACCCCAAACAGGCCCACTCCAAGACACATCATAATTAAAATGACAAATTTCAAAAGCAAAGAGAGAATCTGAAAAGCATCAAGAAAGAAACAGCTAATAACATACAAGGGGCCTCTGATAAAGTTATCAGCTGATTTCTCAACCAAAACACTACAAGCCAGAAGAGAATAGCAAAAAATATTACAAGCAATGAAAGACAAAAGCCTACAGCCAAGACTACTCTACCCAGCAAGGCTGTCATTCAAAATGGAAGGTTAAATAATGATTTTCCCAAACAAAAGAAGGTGAAAATAATACATTTCCACCAAGCTAGCATTGTAAGAGATGCTAAAGGGTATGCTTTAAGAAGATGAAGAAACAGAAAGACAGAGAAGAACACATGTACTAAAAGAAAAATTACAATGAATAGGTACCTATCAATAATAATCTTAGATGTAAATGGATTAAATGCACCAACCAAAAGACATAGGGTAACTGAATGGACAAGAACCAACTTTAACATATGAATGCTTTAAAATAATTTTCCTATAAGTAGATTTTACTAAATAATGTATAATTTTATATTTTACTTATATCTGCCTTACTGCAGGTTAAGTTTTCTTAGATTGGAATTATTTCCTAAAATAGGAAAATCAGGTTTCTTACAATAACTCTTTTAAAAAATGAATGCAGTTAAAGAAAAAGAGAAAAGTAAGAAAATGTGGATGTGTATTACATAGAATCCATGCTATCTTTCTTATTCACTGCTACAAACTATGTGCTTGTTTGTGGGTGCATAATATGCAGATTTTATTAGCAACTTATATTTTAAATATCAACCAATAGGTAGTTAGTGTGTTGAGAAATTAGTTGATCTTTAGATTAGAAAAGATGCTGAGAGTGAAAACCAATTTAGGATGGAAGTTACCAACTACTAAACTATATGATTCATGTACCTAGATAATACATATTCTCATATTGGCATTTAAATTAGATGAGATTCCTTTCAAATATAGTGGAAATAGACATTTCTAGCAATGAAGGCCCCCAAACTAGAGAATTAATACCTTGGGAAAAGGTATTAATGCCATAGTAAGCTTCATTATTCAAATGTGAACATACCTAACCTCCACCTCAATAGACTTTTAAATAGTGCAGTGGTTAGAACCACACAGGAAGTCAACCACAAGTTCAAAAAATAGCAAGAATACTATTTTACAAAATTATTTAAATCTTCGGTGTGGTTGATTTTTTTTTACCTCAAATTAGTAGATAACATAATTTCTACTCTGTGGGAACAATCTGAGCACTGCAAGTGCCATTAGTTCTGAAGGCTTCAACTTGTAAAACACATGTAGAAAAAAAACAGGGTATTGAAAGAAGTAAGACCTGTGCATGCCCCCACCACCACCAAAAAAAGAATCTACTATCTTAGATGGAAAACTCCAAAAAGAATTAAGTTGTAGTTCCTTGTAGTTCCAATGGCTCAAAATAAAGTTGAGTTGTATTAATGGAGGGGGTAGAATCTCACTCAGAAACCAAATTCATTTTTTACTATGGGTTTGGCTCTATCTCTAGGGCATCTTTCCTGAAAGTGAGTTCTGCAATACACCATTTCTGTGACATAGTTCACAAAAAATAGCATTCCAAAGTAAAACAAGTTTTAAAGGAAAAATGTTTAATTTACAAAAATATATTACACTATAAAATATTTCCACTTAACATGTAATAATTATATAAGCTATTGACATTTTAATTTTTCTATTAGCTCTTTAAAATCCATATGTACTTTAAATATTTGTTAAAAAATATGTATGTGTGTAAATATATTTGTGCATGTGTTTAGTAATACTGCAACTGATAGTTCTTAAAAAGAAATTCTTTAAACAAATGAATTAACATATGCATTTTGAAATAATGAAAACTTTGTATTAATATGATCTGAGAGGCTGACAGAAGGCTATAATTAAATGGTGAAGTGCCTAGATGTGAAAGAAAAAAATAAGACACATTGATGGTGACAGAACAAATAGGAGAATGTTAAGAGAATAAAAGAAATGGAGAAGCCAAAGAACTTACATGCATGACACACAGACATGAACTAATGGGGGAATTGCCTGAGGGAATGGAAGATACTGGGTATAGAGGGACAAAAGGTGAAAAATTGGGGCAACTGTAATAGTAAAATCAAAATGTATTTTTTAAATAAATAAAAAATATAAACTTAAAGAAAAATCAAAGTGCTCCCCAGACTAAAAGAGGCTAAAGGAATTCATTTTCATCATACCAGTACTTCAATAAATATAAAGGGAACTGCTTTAAGTATGAGGAGAGAGGGGGTGGGGGGAAGAAAAGGTCTGAAAAATAGAAATAAATGAGTACCTATCAACAATAACCTTAAGTGTAAAGGCATTAAATGTTCCAATCAAAAGACATAGGATAGCTGAATGGATAAGAAAATACAGGTTTTTTAAGAAAGATGGTGCCCACATAGATCCTGACTCAAAAATTCCCAAAGCTGCACCCCCATCTCTTTCTACAGAGGGCCTCCCACTCACACCTGTCCTAACGCAGCTCCAGCTCACTCAGCCTGCCCTTAATTGGGGTTCAAGTTCGCATCTGGAGTTACTTTTTCTGAGAAAAAATCAGCTGAACTACCAAAGGAACACCAGCTGGAAAGAAATCCAATAACCACAGACAAAACAGAAGAGGACGCTTAATCACAAAGTAACTACTGGGTCAGACAATCAGCCCCACACAGTGGCAACTGAGCCTGGTGGCTGACTGTGGATTGACTGGTTCACAATTAAGTTGGTTTGTCCCACCCAGTGGTCCCTAGGCCTGGCAACTGATCACAAACTCATTGGATTACAATAGAATCTTTCAGCCTATACCAGTGGCCCCTTAGCCTGGCAGCTGATCACAGATTCATTGATTTAAATCTGAATCTGTCCCACCAGGCTGCACCTGAGCTAGTGGCTGATCCATTAGGTTAAAAATGAACCTCTCTGACTACCCCAGCAGAGCCTGAGTTTGGTAGCTGAATTGATCTGGCATGCCAAGATGCACCTGAACCTGGTGGCAGATCACAGACCAATAGGATTACAACTAAATCAATCCTTCCAGCCTAGCAGTTCTTTAGCCTGGCAGCTGATCACAGTCTGATTGGATTACAATGAAAGCTAAAAATGAGGACTAAAAAAAAAAAAAAAAAAAAAAAAAAAAAAAAAAAAAAAAAAAAAAAAAAAAAAAAAAAAAAAAAAAAAAAAAAAAAAAAAAAAAAAAAAAAAAAAAAAAAAAAAAAAAAAAAAAAAAAAAACAGTCCATCACCAAAAGGAAATGAATTCCTAGAAAGAAAAATGAAACAGAAGCAAGCAAACTATCAGATATGTAATTCAAAATAATGATAGAGAAGCTCAATGAGCTCAGCCAACTCAAAGAAAACTACAAACAACTCCAGAGGAACTATGAAAAACCACAGGGAAGCTACAAGGAACTTACTGAGAACTGCATCAGCATTAAAAAGGACTTAGAAATTATCAGTAAGAGCCAGGGGGAAATTAAGTACACAATTTCTGAATTGAAGAATACGGTAGAAGGAATCAACAGCAGGCTAGAGGAAGCGGAGGATCTAATCAGCAAGCTGGAAGGCAACATAGAAAAATGTTCCAAGACAGTGCAACAGAATGAAAAAAGGCTGAACAAGAATGAAAAGGTTTTAAGAGAGCTACAGGACAACATGTAACACAATAATATCCACATCATGGGGATACCAGAAAGAGAAGAGAAGCAAGGAATGGAAAATATGTTCAAAACAGTAATGATAGAAAATTTCCCTAACATGATGAGTGAAAACATTACTCAAGTTCAGGAAGCACAGAGCATCCCAATGAGGATGAATCCAAACAGACCCACTCCAAGACACATTATAATTAAAATGGCAAATTTCAAAGACAAAGAGAGATTCCTAAAAGCATTAAGAGAGAAACAGCAATTAGCATATACGAGGGCTCCAATAAGGTTATCAACTGATTATTCAAGAGTAACAATACAAGTCAGAAGGGAATGGCATAAAATATTCCAAGTAATGGGAAACAAAGCCCTGTAACCAAGAATACTCTACCAAGTAAGGCTCTCATTCAAAATGGAAGGAGAAAAAAGGAGTTTCCCAGACAAAAGAAGACCAAAAGAATATATCTCTACCAAATCAGCATTGCAAGAAATACTTAAGGGTCTGCTTTAAAAAAATGAAAAAACAGAGAGAGACAGAGAGGAACACAGGTGCAAAGGAGGAAAGTGGTAAATAAATATCAATCAATAATAACCTTAAATGTAAATGGATTAAATGCACCAGCCAAAAGACATAGGGTAGCTGAATGGGTAAGAAAACATGACCCACATATATACTGTTTTCAAGAAACCCACCACAGAACAAAAGATAAACACAGACTGAAAGTGAAGGGATGGAAAAATATATATTAAGCAAATGGATATGAAAAAAAGGCTGGAATAGCAATAGTTATTTAAGACAAAATAGATTTTATGACAAAGGCCATAAAAAGAAACAAAGGATGTTTCATTATACTTAAGGGAACAATTCATCATGAATATGTAACTCTGGCAAACATATATTCGCCCAACATAGGAGCTCCCAAATATATAAGGAAAATCTTGGAGGACTTCAAGGACATAGACAGCAACATACTAATAGTAGGGGATTTTAGTACTCCATTATCAACAATGGACAGATCTTCCAAACAGAAATACACCAAGGATACTATGGCACTGAACGACACTCTAGAGAAAGTAGACCTAACTGATATATACAGGCTTTCACGCCAAAGAAGCAAAATGCACATTCTTTCCAAATGCACATAGAACATTCTTAAAGATAGACCACAAGGTAGGCCACAAGACAAGGCTCCACAAATTCAAGAAAATTGAAATTATACAAAGCATCTTCTCAGATTACAATGGCTCAACACTATAAACCAAACTCAAGGGAAAAAGAAACAAAAAAAACTCTAACTCATGGAGACTGAATAACATGCTTTTAAGTAATGAGTGGGTCAAAAATGAGATCAAGATGAAATCAGAAAATTCATGGAAACAAATGACAATGAATACGCAACAGTCCAAAACCTATGAGACACAGCAAAGGCAGTCCTCAGAGGGAAATTCCTAAAAAGGATACAAGAAGTTCATACAAACAACCTAACCATAAAGTTGCAAGAACTAGAGAAACAACAACAAACAAAGCCTGGAGCAAGTAAAAGGAAGGAAATCATCAAGATCAGAGGAGAATTAAATAATTTAGAGACTCAAACAACAATTTGAATAATCAATAAGTCCAAGAGTTGGTTCTTTGAAAAAATAAACAAAATTGACAAGCCTTTATTGAGACTCATCAAGAAAAAGAGAGGACCCAAATAAACAGGATCAAAACTGACAAAGGAGAAATCACAACTAATACTAAAGAAATATAGTAAGATATTGTAAGTGTTGTAATAAATTACTACAAACAACTATATGACAAGAAATATGACAACCTGGGTAAAAATGACACATTTCTAGAAATGTATGATCTACCAAAATTGAATCCAGAAGAAGCAGAAAGCCTCAATAGACCAATGACATCTAGTGAAATTGAAGAAGTAATCCAAAATCTCCCAAAGCACAAGAAGTCCAGACTAGATGGATACACAAGTGAATTCTACAAAACATTTGAAGAACTAACTCCTATCCTTTGCAACCTATTGCAAAATATCCAAGAAGAGGGGAGACTACCAGACTCTTTCAATGAGGCCAATATTATTCTAATCTCAAAACAAGGTCAAGACAAAACTAAAAAAACTATTCTTCAATGTTCTGTAGTTTCTGAGTAGAGATCTTTTACCTCCTTGATTATGTTTATTCCTAAGTATTTTATTCTTCTTGTTACTATGGTAAATGGGATTTGTTTTCTAGCCTCTATTTCTGATGTTTCATTATTGATATATACAAGTAAATGGCAGCATATACCATGTTCATAGATGGGAAGAATTAACATCATTAAAATGTCCATATTACCCAAAGCAATTGATAGATTCAATGCAATCCCAATTAAAATACCAATGACATACTTCACAGAGATAGAAAAAAATGCTTCAAAAATTGATACAGAGCCAAAAACGCCCACGAATAGCCACAGCAATCTTGAGAAAGAAAAATAAGGTAGGGGCTCTTGAGAGGAAAGACAGTGACAGAGTAGAGAGCAGTGCTGATGGTGTTCTCCAGTACCAGAGCTGCTGGAGAATAGGATAGGGAGCACAAGATGTCTGCAGGTCCCTAAGAATTGGGGCAGTAAGCATCTGGACTCAGGGGAGCACAGCCCAGAGGTAGCAGAGACCTACAAGATAGTAGGTGAGACAGTTCCAAACCTGCCTGTGAGCCAAGGCCAGCTCTGGGCAGTGGCGGCTCTACCCAGAGGGGCATCTTTAACTGAAGACAGCTCCAGGCTCCCTGGAGACTAGAAATATGAGCAGTGAAATGTGGGCAGTGAGGACAAATGCCACAGGGAACAAGAAATTGAACTCCCGCAGGGGAAGGACTGTGTGAGAGCCACGCTCCTGAGACTGACAGAGAGGAAGCTCCACACTGGGCCAGAGGTGGAGGAGAAGAGACCTGTAGGGAGCAGGAGCAGGGGAACAGGGAAGTGCATGGGACAGAGCGATGAGTGAGCTGAAAATGGTTCTGCTAAACCACCAGGCAAAGAGGGGTAAGCCCAGACCTGTGCACCCACACTGGGCCCCCAGGCTCCCACAGAACTCCAAACTGCAAGCCAGGAACTTGGAGCTGGTGCAACTGGCATGCCCATTACAGGCAACAAAGGCTGTGCTGCAGACACTCTGGGGACTCAGGCACACATCACAGAGGCGGTGGTGAAAAACTCCTCAAAGACCTGAATTGCTTGGAGGGCTACCCTTCACCCAGGGGAACCAGGCACTGTTAGCAGACAGGGGCTACCTCCTCTGGGAGCTGCAGAGCAGGGCCAGCCATCACAGAAGCCAGTGAAGTTGCAGGTGACCCTGCAGTGGAGCCAGGTGCCCATCACAGGCAGGAACCTCCTCCAGGAGCTGGAGAAGGAGGAGCAGCCATAGATATCATAGAAGCACCCTGCTGGACTTCACATGGAAACAGTGAGAGAAGGGAGGGCCCCAAAATACCATCAGCACTGAAACCCAGCTAGGCTATTGGAGGCCAAGCCTACCTGGGGGCTTAAAGTCAGAATAAGCCCTGACTGTGACAACCATAGGCCCTGCCACTCCAAGACACACAGCTAGACTGTAGATGGCAGAGACCTGACCAAAAAAAAAAGAGGCAGACTCAGGATATGGATCGCTGCTAATCTCAAGCACCTGATTTACACTGAGAGCTACTACATGAAAGATTAATCCCTAACGAGCAGCTCAAAAGCAGTGTACGAGAAAGGACAGCAGTGTCTCACAATCAGGCAACTGGAAGTAAAAGAGCAACATACACAACCAATCCAGAATACAACCAGACAGCCCAAGTTAATGACAAAAAGGCCACCCCAAGAGCAACAAGTTGAGAAAATCTAGGAGACTGCAATACTGAACTCCACAAATCTCCTAACACAGAAGGGTGCTCAGCAAAGGCAGGGAAGCAAAACAGATTAATCCAAGGAAACAACAACAACAACAGACACCCAAAATGGGGAAAAAAAGAATCAGTCCATCACCAAAAGGAAAGGAAAAATCCCCAGAAAGATCACCAAATGAAACAGAGGCACATGATATATCAGATAAGGAATTCAAAAGAATGATGATAAAGAAGCTCACTGAGCTCAGCCAGCTCAAAGAAAACTATGAACAACTCAAGGGAAGTTACAAGGAACTTTCTGAGAGCTATGACAGCATCCTAAAAGGACATAGAAACTATCAGTAAGAGCCAGGAGAAAATGAAGAATACAATTTCTGAATTGAAGAATACAGTAGAAGAACCAACGGTAGCCAGAGAAAGCAGGGACCAGATTAGCAAGTTGGAGGACAATGTAGACAAATACTCCAAGACAGTATAAGAGAATGAAAAAAGGCTGAACAAGATTGAAGTTGTTTTAAGAGAGCTGCAGGACAACATGAAACATAATAACATCTGCATCATAGGGATATCAGAAGGAGAAGAGAAACAAAGAATGGAAAACCTGTTCAAAAAAGTCATGATAGAAAATGTCCCTAACATGATGAGTGAAAACATTACTCAAGTTTAGGAAGCACAGAGGGTCCCAATGAAGATCAACCCAAACAAACCAACACGAAGGCACATTATTATTAAAATGGCTAATTTCAAAGACAAAGAGAGAATCATACAAGCATCAAGAGAGAAACGACAAATAACATATAAGGGGGCTCCAATAAGGCTATCAAATGATTATTCAACAGACACAATTCAAGCCACAGGGAATGACAAAAAGTGTTTCAAGTAATGGTAAACAAAGGCCTGCAACCAAGAATACTCTACCCAGCAAGGCTCTCATTCAAAATGGAAGGAGAAATAAGGAGTTTTCCAGACAAGAACAAAAGAATACATCTCTACCAAACCAGCATTGCAAGAAATGCTAAAGGGTCTGCTTTTAAAATAAATAAATAAAATGAAGAAACAGAGAAAACAAAAGAGGAATACAGGTACAAAGTGAGAAAATAGCAATGAATTAATATCAATCAATAATAACCTTAAATGTAAATAAATTAAATGTGCCAATCAAAAGAAATAGGGTAGCTGAATGGATAAGAAAACATGACCCACATATATGCTGTCTTCAAGAGACCCACCTCAGAACAAAAGATCGACACAGATTGAGAGTGAAGGGATGGAAAAATATACACCAAGCAAAAGACATGAAAAAAAGGCTGGATAAGCAATACTTATTTCAGACAAAATTGATTTTACAATGAAGGCCATAAAAAGGGATAAAGAAGGACATTTCATAATACTTAAGGGAACAAGCCATCAAGAAGAAATCACTCTAGTAAACATATATGCATCCAATGTAGTAACTCCAAAATATATAAGAAAAATCTTGGAGGACTTAAAGAAAGATATAGATAGCAACACACTAACAGTAGAGGATTTTAACACCCCTCTATCAACAATGGACAGATCTTCTAAACAAAAAATCCCCAAAGATGTTGTGGCATTGAACAACACTCTAGAGGAAATGGACCTAACTGATGTAGACAGTCTTTTACCCCAAAGACACAAAATACACATTCTTTTCAAATGCACATGGATCATTCTCTAAGATAGACCACATGGTAGGTCACAAGACAAGCCTCCACAAATACAGGAAAATGGAAATCATACAAAGTATCTTCCCAGATCACAATGGCTTGAAACTAGAAACCAATCTCAACGGAAAAATAAAAAATACTTTACCTCATGGAAACTGAATAACATGCTTTTAAGCAATGAATGGGTTAACAATGAGATCAAAGATGAAATCAAAAAGTTTCCAGAAACAAATACCAACAAACACACAACAGTCCAAAATCTATGGGACACAGCAAAGGCATTCCTCAGAGGGAAATTGATGGCAATACAGGCCTACCTAAAATGGATACAAGGACTTTATATAAACAACCTAACCATAAAGCTGCAAGAACTAGAGGAGCAACAACAAACAAAGCCCAGAGCAAGTAGAAGGGAGGAAATCATCAAGATCAGAGCAGAGCTAAATAACTCAGAGATTCAAACTATGATTTGAAGAATCAACAAGTCCAGGAGCTGGTTCTTTGAAAAAATTAACAAAATTGACAGGTCTTTATCCAGACTCATCAAGAAAAAGAGATAGAAGAACCAAATAAACAGAATCAGAAATGACAGGGGAGAAATCACAACTGATACCTCAGAAATACAAAAGGTTGTAAGAAATCATTACAAATAACTATATGATAAAAAAATATGACAACCTGGGTGAAATGGACAATTTCTAGAAATGTATAATCTACCAAAACTGAACCCAGAAGAAGCAGAAAGCCTCAATAGGCCAATAACAAGTAGTGAAATTAAAGAAGTAATCCTAAATCTCCCAAAGCACAAAAGCCCTGGACCAGATGGATACACAGGTGAATTTTACCAAATATTTAAAGAAGAACTTACTCCTATCTTTCCCAACCTATACCAAAAAATCCAAGAAGAGGGACGACTCCCAAACTCTTTCTATGAGGTCAATATTATTCTAATCCCAAAACCAGGTCAAGACACAACTGAGAAAGAAAACTATAGGCCAATATCTCTGATGAACATAGATGCTAAAATTCTCAACAGAATATTGGCCAACCAGATCCAGCAGTACATTACAAAGATCATACACCATGATCAAGTGGGTTTCATCCCAGGGATGCAAGGATGGTACAACATTCATAAATCAATAAATGTAATACATCACATCAACAAATTGAAAGATAAAAACCATATGATCATATCAATAGATGCTGAAAAAGCATTTGATATAGTACAGCAACCATGTATGATCAAAACCCTCAGCAAAATGGGAATAGAGGGAGCATACCTCAACATCATAAAGGCCATCTATGAGAAACCTGAAGCCAACATCATACTTAACAGACAAAAACTAAAACCTTTCCCCCTAAGATCAAGAACAAGACAGGGCTGTCCACGTTCTCCACCTCTGTTCAACATTATCTTGGAAGTTCTAGCTATAGCCATCAGAGAAGAAAAAGGAATCAAAGGTATCCAAACTGGAAAGGAAGAAGTCAAACTGTCATTATTTGCAGATGATATGATAGTGTACATACAAAACCCGATAACCTCCACCAAAAACTACTCGACCTAATAAGCAAATTTAGCAAAATAGCTGGGTATAAAGTCAATATCCAGAAATCAAAAGCATTTTTGTATACCAGTAATGAAATATCAGAAATAGAAGCAAGAAAACAAATCCCATTTATCATAGCAACAAGAAAAATAAAGTACTTAAGAATCAACTTAACTAAGGAGGTAAAAGGCCTGTACTCAGAAAACTACAGAACAATTGAAAAAGAAATCAAGGAAGTTACAAATAAATGGAAGCATATACCATGTTCATGAATGGGAAGAATGAACATCATTAAAATGCTCATACCACCCAAAGCAATCTAATGATTCAGTGCAATCCTAAGTAAAAAACAATGACAGACAGAAATAGAAAAAATACTTCAAAAATTTATATGGAGGCAAAAATGCCCACAAATAGCCACAGCAATCTTGAGAAAGAAGAACAAGGTAGGAGGAATCACAATACCAGACATCAAACTACTACAAGTCTACTGTCATCAAAACTATCTGGTGCCGGCATCAGAATAGACATAGATCAAAGGGATGGAATAGAGAGCCCAGAAATTAACCCAGGACTCTATGGTCAACTAATATTTGACAAAGGGGGAAGGAACATCAAATGGAGTAAAAACAGTTTCTTCAACAAGTGGTGTTGGGAGAACTGGAAAGCAATATGCAAAAAGGTAAAACTAGACCACCAACTTACACCATACACCAGAATAAACTCAAGATAGATAAAGGATTTAAATGTAAACAGTGCCACCATAAAGGTCCTGGAGAAAAATATAGACAGTAAAATTTTTGATATCCTACACCAAAATATGTTTACTGATACTTCACCAAGGGCAAAGGAAATAAAAGAACAAATCAACAAATAGGACTATATCAAATTGAAAAGTTTCTGTTCAGCTAAAGCAAAATTCAAAGGGAACCAACTGTATGGGAAAACATAATTGCCAATGATATCTCAGACAGGGTTTGATCTCCATAAAATATAAAGAACTAATTTGACTCAACACCAGGGAGACAGACAGCCCAATTTAAAAAATGGGCAAAGGACCTGAACAGACAACTCTCTGAGGAAGATATACAAAGGGCCCAGAGGCATATAAAAAACATCACTAGTCATCAGAGAGATGCAAATTAGAACCACAATATGATACCACCTCACACCTGTCAGAATGGCAATCATCAACAAATCAACAAACAACTGGAGTTGGCGAGGATGTGGGGAAAAGGGAACCCTGGTGCACTATTGGTGGGAATGCAGGCTGGTGTAGCCACTATGGAAAACAGTATGGCGTTTCCTCGAAAAACTAAAAATAGAACTGCCTTTTGATCCAGCAGTTCCACTACTAAGATTGTACCCAAAGAATCCTGAAACACCAATTCATAAGATCCTATGTACCCTATGTTCATAGCAGCACTATTTACAATAGCCAAGTACTGAAACAGCCTAAGTGCCCATCAGTGGATGATTGGATCAAAAAACTTTGGTACAGTTACACAATGGAATACTACACAGCAGAAAGAAAGAAGAAACTCGTAACCTTTGCAACAACATGGATGGAACTGGAGAGTATTATGCTTAGTGAAATAAGCCAGTCAGTGAAAAACAAATACCATATGATCTCACCCATTACAGGACACTAATGAACAAAACTAACAACAAGCAAAACTGAACCAAATATATGAATACAGTGAATGGGCCTTCATTGGTCAGGGGGAAAGGGATTGGGGGGAGGGGGGAGGAATAGGCAAGGAAGGAGAGCAGTTTAGACAAGAACCTAGTATGGAGGAACCATGAACATGGACAACAGGTCGGATTGACTTTGTGGGGGAATGGGTGGGTGGGGAAGAAAACAGAGGGGAGCAAAAAGGGGATGGATGTAATACAACAACAATAAAATTAAATTTAAAAATAAACAAATAAATAAAAATAGAAAATAAGATAAAAATATAAATAAAATGGAAAAAGATACTTATTTATCAAGAATTAAATCTAAAAAATAGTCTAAACAAATAAGCAGAACAGAAACAGAATCATACCTAGTTCACATTTTAATTGTGGTCACATAGGAATGGGGGAGGGGCGAAAATGGTAAAGGAATTAAGAAATACAAATTGGTAGTTACAAGATATCAATTTTGTACTAGGGAGGATCCAAGGAGGCGGAGGAATAAGTGGGGCTACACCAGTCTCCTCCCAGGACCAATACGTAATTACAACTTAATTGGGGAGAATTCATCCAGAATAACCAATGGAATACCATCTGGAGACAAGTCTTACAACTGTAGACAGAACAGAAGAGGCTGCTTCATCACAACATGTCTGGTAGGAAGTGCAGAGATGCAAGATAGCTGATGGGCGGCAGCTGAAGGAACAGAGAAACATCTCAACAGCTGGGGGTTCCACCCGAGAAGGGTGGTTTCTAAACCCCTAGATGGGTTTCCCAGCCTACAACAACAAAGCTGAGAGTAAAACAACATCCAGCTGTGAAAAGCAAAAGCAGCGGTTTTACTAGCCTGAGGCGGCTAGAGAAAGAGAATTTTTAAAGGGACAGATGAAAATACATTGGTACCCACTTACCCTGGGCTCAAGCAGAGGGAGAGCAGAGTGGACTAGAGATGCTTAAGGAAAGTTTGGAGTGATGGCTTTGAGGAGAGAAATGAGGGAACAGCCATGGGGTCCTAGTGCTGACTCATCCCCCACACATGCAAAAAAACAAAGCTAGACCACCAACTTACATCATACACCAGAGTAAACTCTAGATGGATAAAGGACTTAAACATAAACCTTGACACAATAAAAGTCCTAGAGGAAAACGTAGGCAGTAAAATTGCAAATATCTCACACAGCAATATTTTCACCAATATTTCTCCTAGGGCAAGGAACAAATAAACAAGTGGGACTATATCAAACTAAAAAGTTTCTGCTCAGCCAAAGGAAACATCAGCAAAATGAAAAGGGAACCAACTGTATGGGAAAACATTATTTCTCAAGGATACCTTGGTCAAGGGTTGACCTCCAAAATATATAAAGAACTTTTACAGCTCAACAGGCAACCCAATTAAAGGACCTGAATGGACACTTCCCCAAGGAGGGCCCATAGGCATATGAAAGAATGCTCAACATCACTAGCCATCAGAGAAATAGAAATTAAAACCACAATAAAATATAATCTCACACCTACAAGAATACCATAAATACCACAAATAAATCAATAAACCAGTGCTGGCAAGGATGTGGAGAAAAGGGAACCCTAGTGCACCCAACACTGGTGGGAATGCAGACTGGTACAGCCACTATGGAAAACAGCATGGAGTGTCCTCAAGAAATTAAAAATGGTATTGCTCTTGGACCCAGCAATCAAACTTCTGGGAATATTAAGATATCCTAATATTTCTGAAACATGAGTCAGCAATAATATAGGTACCCCTATGTTCACAGCAGTGTTATTACAATAAGTCAAGATCTGGAAACATCCCAAGTGGCCATCAGTAAATGAGTGGATCAAAAAGCTGTGGTACTGGAGAGATCCAAGATGGAGGAGTTGATAGCAATGCTGCATCTCCTCCCACAATCAAAAACAATACATCTACCTTGAAACTAGAGACATCCAGAAATTCCTGAATGTAGAACATATGAAACCAATAAACAAAAGACAGAAGAAAGAAAAGACTCATCCAGACAGGCAGGAGGGGCGAAGCCGTGACACAGAAGAAGCAGTTAGGCAAGAGGATTGCCAGTAGATTACCAGAGCACTTGGCAAGAGTTGTCAGCACAGGCAGGAGAGTGGCGGTGAAAAGAAAATTCATAGTAGGGGCACCTATTGAATGCTCCCAGCACCAAACCAGATCACAAGGCTCACTGTTCCAGTGCCAGGGGTAAAATAAAAAGCCACGTTGCTTTTTCTGACTGTGAAAAACAGTGGGGGTTGGGGCAGAGGAACTAACAGAGTTCATGTGTTTAAAGACCCCCATGGTCCTGAAACATCCAGAGACCCAGAGATAACCCAATCTGGGAACCACAGAACTAGAGAGGAGCTAGCACCATACAGAAAGCAGGAAAAAAAAGGGGCAAGTACTGAGCAAGAGGCATAGATCCCTCTCACAATCCTCCCTGCCCCCAGGCAGTGCCACTACCTGGTAAAACAGGTCTCCCAGCACTGATGAGTACCTCAGGCTCTGCTCCTTACGACTAACAGGTGTGACAGCTCTGCCTAAGACACAGAGGCAAACATAGGAGCCTGTCTCAATGCAGAGAAAGGGAAATATGACTCAGAAAAGGCACAAATCAAGGTCCCAGTGGCCAAACTAAACATCAGAGAAGTGACCAGCCTGACACATGCACAATTTAAAACACTGGTAATAAAGATACTCACAGACTTGACAGATATGCTTGAGTATGGTAAACATAAGGGGAAAAGTGAAAGCTAGGCCAAGTGAAACAAAGTAAAATACACACAAAACCAATGGTGAAGGGAAGGAAAATGGGGTTCAACTCAACAATACAGAACATAAGGAAGGGATAAACAGTCAACCAGCACAGAAAATGGAAACAAGAATTTAAAAAAACAGGAGAGGATTAGGAACCTTTGGGATGACTTTAAATACGCCAATATCCAAATTACAGGAATGCCAGGAGAAGAGGAAGGGCAAGAAATTGAGAGCTTGTGTGAAAAAATAACACAGGAAAACTTCCCAAATTTGGAAAAGGAAATACACATACAAGTCCAGGAAGCACAGAGAGTCCCAAACAAGCTAGATCCAAACTGAACCACACCAAGGAACACCGTAATTAAAATCCCTAAAGTTAAAGATAAAGAGAGAATCTTAAAAGCAGCAAGAAAAAAGAAAAGGAACAAAGGAGTTCCAATAAGACTATCAGCTAACTTCTCAAAAAAAAAAAAAACTTTGCAGTCCAGAAGGGCCTCGCAAGAAATATTTCAAGTGATGAAAAGCAAGGACCTTCAACCAAGGTTGCTCTATCCAGCAAAGCTGTTATTCAGAATGGAAGGGCAGATAAAGTGCTTCCCAGACAAGGTAAAGCTAAAGGAGTTCATCATCACAAAGCCATTATTATATGAAATGTTGAAGGGACTTATTTAAGAAAAAGAGGATCAAAACTATGAACATTAAAGTGACAACAAACTCAGAACTATCAACAACAAAACCTGAAAAATGAAAAAGTAAAACAAAAACAAACCAAGCAAACAACCAGATTAGGACAAGAAACATAGGTATGGGGGTCATTGGGAGGGTTATCAGCTGGGAGGGGGAAGGGGACAAAACAGGGAAAAGGTATAAGGAATTAGAAAACATAGTTGGTGGGAACAAAATAGACAAGAGAAAGTTAAGAATAATCAAGGAAAGGGTGAAATTAGAGAACTTACATGAACTAAGTGGGGGTGGGACTGCAGGAGGGAATGGAGGGTTTGGGTGGGAGGGACAAAAGGAAAATCTTGGGAAAACTGTTAACAGCATAATCAATAAAATATACAAAAAAATGGGGGGTGGGGGAAGCTGTGGTACATCTACACAATGGAATACCGGAGTCATAAAAATGGAAATCTTACCTTTTGGGACAGCATGAAAATACCTAAATATCATTATGCTAAATGAAATAAGCCAGTCAGTGAAAGACAAATTCTGTAAGATCTCATTTGTATGTGAACTCTACTGAACAAAACAAATAGAGGAGCAAAATAGAATCGTAGGCATTTAACAAACTGACAGCTGTCATGGGGAAAGGGGATGGTGGACTGGATGAATAAATGAAGGGATTAGCCAAGAAGATATATGCATAGATAGAGTCAACAGTGTGTGAATGGCCAGAAGAAATGGGGTGGTGACAGTATGAGGAAGGTAGAAAAAGGGGAAGGAATGAAATGAGAATATCTGTAACAGAATAAATAATAAAGTAAAAAACAGGATTTATAACATGCAGTGACTAATAAACCTTGGTTGATGTGGCTCAGGGATTGGCACTGGCCTGCAAGACCAAAGGTCGCTGGTTCAATTCCCCGGCCAGGGCACATAACCAGATTGCAAGCCAGGTCTCCAGCCAGGTCCTTAGATGGAGGCAGGTGGAAGGTAACCATACATTGATGCTGCTCTCCCTTTTTTCCTCCCTCCATGCCCTTCTCTCTGAAAATAATGAATAAAATCTTTTAAGAAAAGAAAAAGAAAAGAAAGCATTATCAGACAAAGCAGACATCAGAACACAGAACTATATCAAAGATTAAAAATAATTTTGGACTTTCAGTTCTGGCCATGGTAAACTAGGCCCCTTCCTCTCATCTCCCCTAGACATAACATAGCAAACACAGGAAAATTCTGAAAGATCAAAGAGAAAGGCAGGAATCTCAGAACTTGAGAGACAATGAGTTTCTTAGGTTTTCTATTTATATAGTACATATAAAATGAATAAAGAGCACTGGAAAACACTGCAGCCAGGCACTGCCAATAATAAAATCCCTGAGGAAAAATGTTCAAAAAAATTCCTAAGAAAAGCCGAAGAACTGTGAAAAGGTGTCTCTATCATAACACTATCAAAGCCTTTTTGACAATACCTATCCTACTAAAGCTAAACACCAAGAAAAAACTGCACCACCACCCCATATGTGTGAATAGGGATGAAAAAGAATGTGGCAATGAAAGCCAGCCTTTTTTATTCCCCACTAGATGACATCAGAAGGGCTAGAGAGTGGATCTCCACCACCTAGCTGGGAGTAGTAGGTGGCACTCCAGTTCTGCCACCATACTGGTACTGGTGGAGCAAGCAGAGAACTAAACTTCCTCCCTTGTTTGTAAGTAGCATTTGGAATGAGTCAAGGATATCTGTTCTCATCACTATTATTAATACAATGCTGGGAGCCAGAACCAGCACAGTGAGTCAAGAGACATGCAAAGCAATCACATTGAATAGAAAGAAGTAAAATTGTCCCTATTTATAAAGGTGACAATTGTTGATGTAGAAAATCCCAAAAATTTTACAGAAAAAGTCCTGGAATAAAAAAGTACATTAAAAAATAGAAAGAAAAAAGTACATTGAGATATAGAACCAAGATGGCAGAGGAGTAAGTGGAGCTACACCAATCTCGCCCAACACCAAACTGGAATTACAACTTATTTGGGGAGAAATCCTCCAGAATAACCAACAGAACACCAGCTGGAGAGAAGCCTTATTACCACAGACAGAACAGAAGAGGTCACTTCATCATAATGTGACTGGTAGAAAGTGCAAAGATACCAGAGGGCTGGCGGGGCTCCCATGGGTGGCAGACTGAAGGGACGGAGAAACAACTCAGAAGTCAGGGGTTGCACCTGAGAAGGGTGGAATCTAAACCCCCAACTGGGCTTCCCAGCCTACATCAACAAAGCTGAGAGTAAAACAGCACCCAGCTGTGAAAAGCAAAAAGCCTCCAGGTTTAGCCAGCTTGACCAAGAGACTCTTAAAGGGACCACACACAACAATACAGTGGCATCCACCTACCCTGGACTCCAGCAGAGGAGGGACAGAGTATACTAGAGAAACTTGGGGAAAGTTTAGGTCAGTGGCATTAGGGGAAGAGTTGAGGGAGCAGCCCATGAGTCAGTGCTGACCCATCCCCGATAGAGCCAGCAGACCACTCTTCTCCAAAGGGCAGTAGCCTGAGAGGAAGTCACTGCCCCACTCAGCAGTGCCTAAACCTGACCTCAGACCACAGGTTGAGGTCAACTGAATTCATCTGCCCCACCAAGAGGTGCCTAAAACTGACCACTGATCACAGACTGATTGGATTAACAGCCCAAGACAATGGATTTCTGGTAGTCTTCAACTGGCTGACTAGGCCCAGACTGGGACACAAGCTGACGTCACCAAGCGCAGAGCCAGGAAGTCAAAAAAAAAAAAAAAAAAAAAGTGCACCTCTATACCACAGAAGGTCACATCACTAAAAATGTAAGTCAAAGCAGACCAATCTAAGAAGCAGAAATAAACAAGAGTCACCTAAAATGGGGAGACAAAGAAATATACCTTCAGCAAATGCAAAGGAGGAATCCCCTGGAAGAGTGCAAAATGAAATAGAGGCAAGCACCCTAGCAGACATGGAATTCAAAATAATAATGATAAAGAAACTCGATGAGCTCTGTGAGTTCAAAGAAAACTACAAACAACTCCAGAGCAACTACAAAGAACTCCAGGAAAACTACAAAAAACTTACTGAGAAATATACCAGAATTAAAAAGGACATAGAAACCATCATTAAGAGCCAGGAGGAAATGAAGAATACAATTTCTGAATTGAAGAACACAGAAGAAGGAATCAAAAGCATACTAGAGAAAGCAGAGGAATGAATCAGTGAGCTGGAAGTCAATGTAGAAAAAAATTCCCAGGCAGCGCAACAAAGTGAAAAAAGACTGAGAAAGAATGAAGAGGTTTTCAGAGAGCTACAGGACAACACGAAACATAATAACATCTGAATCATAGGGATACTAGAAGGAGAAGAGGAGGAGCAAAGGATAGAAAACCTATTTGAAAAAGTAGGTTTTTCTCCTCCCTTACTTGAGGAGAGAAAATGTCATTCAAGCTTAGGAAGCATAGAGGGTTCCAATGAAGATGAACCCAAACAGGCCCACTTCAAGACATATCATCATGAAAATGGCAAGTTTCGAAGACAAGGAGAGAATCCTAAAAGCAGCAAGAGAGAAACAACGAATAACATACAAGGGGGCTCCCATAAGGTTATCAGCTGATTTCTCAAGAGAAACACAACAAGCCAGAAGGGAATGGCAAAAAATATTTCAAGCAATGAAAAACAAAAACCTGCAACCAAGAATACTCTACCCAGCAAGGCTGTCATTCAAAATGGAAGGTGAAATTAGGAGTTTCCCAGACAAAAGAAGTCTAAAAGAACACATCTCCACCAAACCAGTATTGCAAGAGGTACTAAAGGGTCTGCTTTAAGAAGATGAAGAATCTCTACCTCAACAGACCCTTAAATAGTTCAGGGGTTAGTTTAGGACCACATAGGAAGTCAACCACAAGTTCAAAAAGTGGCTAGAACACATTCTACAAAATTATTTAAATCCTAAGGATTTTTATTTTTTACCTCAGCTCAGTAGACATAATAATTTCTACTCTAGGGAGCAGCTAAGCACTGCAAGTGCCATTATTTCTGAAGGCTTCAACTTGTAAAACACATGTAGAGGAAAAACAGAGGGTACTGAAAGAAGTTAAGACTTGTGCACAGCACCACCCCCCTCACCAAAAAATATCAATATACTATTTAAGATGGAAAACTCCAAAAACAAAGAAGTTGTAGTTCTAGTAGCTTAAAATAAAGTTGAGTTGTATTATTGGATGGGGGAGGATCTGACTCAAGAACCAAATTCATGTTTTACTATGGGTTTGGCACCGTCTCTAGGACAACTTTCACAAAAGTGAGTTCTGCAATACACCATTTCTGTGATATAGTTCACCAAAATAGCATTCCATTTAATACTTTAAGAAGTATTAAAGTAGAAAAATAACTGCTTAAAACTATATCTAAAACACTATCATTTAACATGTAATAATTATATAAGCTATTGGGATACTTTAAATTTTTTGTATTCTCTCTTTAAAATCCAGTATGTACTTTAAATATGTGTAAAAATATGTATGTGTAAATGTATTTTTGCATGTGTTTGGTAATACTGCAGTTCATATTACTTAAAAGAGTAAATCTTTAAACAAATGAATTAACATAGGCATTTTGAAATGATGAAAAGAAAACTTTGTATTAATAGGATTTGAGAAGCTGACAGAAGGCAATAATTAAATGGTGAATTGTCAGGATGTGAAAGGAAAAAAATTTTAAAGTACACATTGGTGGTTACAGAATAGACAGGGGGATGTTAAGAAGATAAAGGAAACAGAGAAGCAAAAGAACTCTTATGCATGACATATGAATAAGAACTAAGGGGGACATTGCCAGAGGGAATGGGGTTCTGGGTGGAGAGGGACAAAGGGGGAAAATTGGGACAACTATAATAGAAAAATAAATAAAATCTATTTAAGGGGGAAAAAAAGTACATTGAGCAAGGTTGCAAAATGCAGGGTGAGGCAAAAGTAAGTTTACATTTTTTAGTACATGAAATACAATTTCTTCTTGTATTGTTATTTATTACTGTATTATTTTCCATACAAACAAGTGTAAAGCTTTTTGCCCACACTTTATAACATGAACACACACAAAAATTAGTTATATTTCTACATTCCAGTAACAATCATGTGAAAATAATTTTAAAATATATTGCCACTATAAATCATTGCAAAAAAGCATGAAATATTAACATATAAATCTAACAAAACATTTACCAAATTCAAATGGTAAAAATTTAAAAATTCTGATGAAAGAAATCAAATAAACAAAGCCCTGGCTGGTGGCACAATGGATCAGGCGCCAGCCTGGGAACCCAAAGGTCACTGATTCGATTCCCCAGTCAGGGCACGTAACCAGGTTGCAAGCCAGGCCTCCAGCCAGGTCCATAGCTGGAGGCAGGTGAAAGGCAACCATACATTGATGTCTCTCTTCTTCTCTGCCTCCCTCCCTTGCCCTCTCTCTAAAAATGATAAAATCTTTTTTAAAAAAGAAATCAAATAAACAAATAGAGAAAGATATGTCAGGTTCATTGATTAGAAGACTTAACATATGGCCCTGGCTGGTGTGGCTCAGTGGATTGAGCATCGGCCTGCAAACCCAAATGTTGCTGGTTCGATTCCCACATACCCAAGTTGCAAGCCAGGTCTCCAGCCAAGTCCCCAGATGGAGGCAGGTGAAAGGCAATCATACACTGAGGTTTCTCTACCTTTCTTCCTCCCTCCTTCCCCTTTCTTTAAAAATAATTAATTTTTAAATTAATAAAATATTTTTAAAAGACAACAAAATATTATTAACAGGATCCAAGTTCAATCTCTACCAACAAAAAAATTATAACAGAAGCCAGATCTCCAGCCAGATCCGTAGCTGGAGGCAGGTGAAAGGCAACCGTACATAGATATCTCTCTCCCTCTCTGCCTTTCTCCCTACCCCTTTCTTTAAGAATGATGAATAAAATCTTTTTAAATTTTTTATTTTAATAAATAAATAAAATACAGTTGAAAATTAATGTTTAAAATAATTAACCTCATCGATAGTTTTAAAACTGTTATCACCTTAATAGTTATATTAACTTCATTACAATAAAACATTTTTTAATTCAATAACCCCTTTGTTTTGTTATTTATAAAACTAGAAAAGAAGAAACTGTTAATAAAGAATATATATCTCAAGCCCTGGCTGGTAGCACAGTGGATAAGGTGCCGGCCTGCGGACCCTAAGGTCGCAGGTTCGATTCCCCAGCCAGGGCACATAACCAGGTTGCAAACTAGGTCTCCAGTCAGGTCTGTGGCTGGAGGCAGGTGAAACACAACCATACATTGATGTCTCTCTCCCTCTCTGCCTCTCTCCCTTCCCCTCTTTCTAAAAATAATGAAATAAAACCTTTAAAAAAAAAAAAAGAATATATATCTCAAACAGCCAACCACATGGTTAAAAATAAAATTTTAGCATTAAAAATATTGCACGTATGTACATATGCTTTAATTAAACTTTAAGATAAGTGTTGTTAGCAGAGGATGAAAAAATCAGTACACTACTTTAAAGGTACATAAGAGGATCATGTTTAGTTGCTTTTGTGCCTTTCTCTTATTGCTTCCTTAATGCTTTTTAAAAATATCATTGAAATCAAAAACATTGAAACTATAACAGTATTTTAAAAGCATGACTTTTACTTTATTTTTTAAATAAATGTGTTGGGTGACATTGGTTAATAAGACTATATAGATCTCAAGTGTAATTTCTATGATACATGATCCAAGTATTACATTTGTGTGCCGACCAATCAAAATCAAATCATCTTCCATACCCCCCAACCCCTGTCGCTCTGGTAACCAGCAACTTTACTGTATTTGTTTATTGATCCTAATAAATTTTGTGTGGAGTCTTTATCATTTTCTGCATAAAGAATCATGTCATCTTAGAAAATGACACTTCTACTTCTTCCTTTCCAATTTGGATGCCTTTTATTTCTATCTCTTATCTGATTACTCTAGCTAGGACTTTCAGAACTATGTTGAAAAAAAGTGTTGAGAATGGGTATCCTTGTCTTGTTCCTGATTTTAGAGGAAAGACTTCAGTTTTTCACCATTGAGTAGGATTCTGGCTGCAGCTTTAACATAAAATAGCCTTTATTATGTTGAGATACTGTTCTTCTATATCTACCTCACTGAGTGTTCTAATCATAACTGGATGTTGTATCTTAAATTATTTATCTACATCATTGGTAAGGTCATATGATTTTTATCCTTTGTTTTGTTAATGTGCTGTATTGCACTGATTGATTTGCATAAGTTAAATGATGCTTATGACCCTAGAATAAACCCTACTTGCTTATGGTGTATTTTTTTTTAATATATTGTTGTATACTATTTGCCAGTATTTTTGCACCTGTATTCATGAGTTGTTTTGTATGTATGTTATCCTTGCCAGATTTTGCTATCAGGGTTATGATGGCCTCAAAGAATGTGTTAGGATGGGAGATGAAAAGATGGTGGCAGAGCTGCTCGCAGTCCTGGCCACTTGCTCCCATCCTGAACCGGACTTGCAGTGAAAGTACAGGATGAAAAGCAAAGGAGAGAGGTGGTGAGTGAGCATGAACACAAATGCAGAGACTGAGCCAAGAACAGCACATGCAGGGCTCCCGGCAGCCAGCAACTGGTGTTTCCTAGGCAGGGGTCGCCCATAGCTGCCCAATTTTTCTGGCTGTACAGCATAGAGACAGCTACAGATCAACTCAGGAGCCATGAGGTACCAGGGTGGAGAGAGACACGCACCCTAGAAACTGCCCACCCTAGGTAAGAAGATCACTGGAGGGAGCAAGGCCAGGACTCCACCACCACCCAGTGTTACTGAATCTCCAGTAATCTCCCAGGCACCACACCAACCAAGAAAGATCCAGTTAGAAACATTACATTAAATAGTTAGAAGCTTGGGAAAGCAGAGGTCAGACGTGACCTGGAAAGACTGTGATTTAGGGGGAGGGAGTGTCCATGGAAAATGGGGCTACGACAGTACTGCAACAATAGGATCATACACAGACTCTTTTTAAAAGGGAAGCTGAGGCAAGATGTGAAACTGGTCAGGGACCCAGGGCTCAACTGTGCATGGGCACAGCAATTCTGCTAAACAAAACCTTAAGAGGGACACAGTGTACAGCAGGACAAGGGGGTGGAACTCAACCCAGTCTGGCTCAGAACACCGAGTTAGTCAGAGAGAATTTGACAGAGCCACCAAGATCTCTCACAGATGTTGTGAGAGAACAGCAAGATCAGGACTGAGAGGCAGAAACTGAATGCAGGAGTATCTTGCTTTGAACATTTTTGCAGGGGAAAGGAAAAAAGCTCTGAAAAGTTTCTTTGCCAGATACCAGAGAGAAGGACCAACCAAAGAACAACCCAACAACCAAAACCCATTCACAACCAGAAAGCCCAAATTAATAGTATAAAGGGCAGCCCAAGAGCATCAAGCTCAAGAACTCAAAGAAAGTATACCACTGAGTAATTTTTAGTTTCTGTCTTCAATATTACTAATTCTTTCTCCATTTAGTTAGCTCTATTTCCTATGGTCACAGTTCATTCTTAATGTTTTTATTGAACTCTTCATTTCCAGAATTTGATTCTTTTGTAAAGTTTCAATCTCTTTGGTAAAGTACTCATTTTGTTAGTTGATTGGTTTCTGAGTGCATAAAATTGCCTATCTGTACATATTTTCTCACATCTGATTGATGTTCCGTCATTTATATCACACATTTAATTTTCTTTCTGAGCTGCCTTGCTACCTTGGTTATTCGTGGTATTTAATAGTTTCCTTCTCTGTCTAGGCATCTATGTATGAACAGCACTTCTCTAGCAGATTACTGTGAAGATGTCTACTATTTTCTGGTAGGTGGTGCTAAATTGTTTGTTTCATTTTTTGTTTTGTTTTGTTTTTTAGCTCTGTAAAATCCCATTGCTGACCCCCTGAAGCTGCAATCAGTATAGCAGTAATGCATGGAGGTGGTATTATCTGGGGAAACCCAGACACCTTCTTTGCTTGGCCCTCCTGTTAATAGCAACCTCAGACCTCTTCAGGGTCCTCCTGCTGCATCCTAACTGGGGATCAGTCACAGACACACTCTTTGCTCTGAGGGAATAGTGATGCTGTAGTACCAGTTCTCAGGTTTGTAGATGTGCTCCACAACCCACTACCAAGGGCAAAAGAAGGCAAGTATTGGTAGTTTATAGAAGAGCAAGGCTCCATGACTTTTCTTCTTTGCTTGGAAACTAACTGCCCAAGAGCCATAACAGCATCCCCATTGCATGCCCTTGCCCTGGTGTCCAGGCTTAGCCACAGCTTATGCTGCTCTCTCCTGCTGGAATACCCACTGAATCTCTGCTTCTTCCAGTTGAAAGGAGTGCTAGCCCCAACAGGTTTCCTCTCCTCTCTCTGCTGAGCCCTGCTATGAGCTCCTAGCTACAGGGCTGCATCTGTGGCTAGTCTGAGCCCTCCACCCTTCTCACCTCCCATTTGTTCCTGCTTGCCCTCCGCCCTTCTCACCTTCCATTTGTTCCCACCATTAAATGCTCCCATGCATGGCTCTCTCAGGCATGCCTGTATGTTGAGCAGTGAATCCTCTGTTGAGTTATTGCTGTTCAAATTGTTAAATTTTAATGACACCAAAGGATTTCTCACACCACCATTCTTATGACACCACCAGAAGATCATGTTAATAGCTGGGAAATCCAATCAGTAAATATATATGGACTCCAAAAGAAAAGTTTAACCCTTTTCATTGTTAAAGTCTCTACATTAGGGTTATGCATACTTACAGATAAAGATAGTTCTTCATCTTCAGCCTTCACAACTGTTTTTTCTACATTTTCATTGCCAATTCCATAGGTTTCTTCCAATGAAGAAACAATCTATGAGAAAGTCAAATTGAGTATTCATAATTTAAATTTTCATGTTAAATGTAAAAAGATATTAAATCAACCACATCAGGATCTCTTTGGTAGTAAGACTTATTTCTGCCAGTGTCATAAACTTATATTTTTCATCTTGTGCCCCATCTCCTATCATCATGAAGAAGTGATGAGCAACAGTCCTTGACCCTACTTCCTAGCAAGAGAGGCCCTTTGACTTTCCATTTCTGGGGTTGACAGATATTTAAAATGGGAGGGTCTGTCTATGTATTGCTGAAGCATCAACTATACTTACCACCAAAGTCTGCCTCAAAATCTGACTCAGCCTTCTTTTTTTTAAGAGAGTGGGGAAAATAGATAGGAACCTGAAGCAATAAATTTTTAAAGGAAATTCTCTAAATTAAATTTCAAACTTTGAGCAAACTTGTATTTTGGCAGTTTGACAAACTATATTCTTATGTTTGTCTATCCCTTGTTCTCACTTGGTATTTGGTACCTTTACAATTCAATTCTGTATCATTGGGCAAAAAGAAACCCAGAGAAAGGGTGATTTCTTTCCTAACACTAAGAACTGATGTTTCTAAAATGCAAAGAAGAGTTGACATAGCAGATATGAGCCTTCAAAAAGCCTATCTGTAGAAAGATCTGCTTGCATCTGAGAACTTGGATTTCAAGGAAGTTTCCACCATTCGTTAACATTAATGGCTCACCTTCCCTAAACCGTTTGAACAAGCAATGATTTATGCTGAACATCTGCTCTCCTTCAGGGAATCTGAAATTTTGACGCATGACAAGCAGAGTAAGTTATCAAGCTCCAATAAAACCTTGGGCACTGAGTCTCCAATGAACTTCTGTTACATTTCACATGGTCCATTACAATTTGTTGTTGGAGGAATTAAACATGTCCTGTGTAACTCCAAAGGAAGAGAAATCTTAGAAGCTTGGATCTGGTTTCCTCTAGACTCATATGCCTTTTCCCTTTCCAAGTTTTGCTATGTATCTTTTCACTGTAATAAATCTTAGCCATCAATGTTACTTATACTGAGTCCAGTGAGTCCACCCAGGGATGGTCATTGAGACCTGTGACACAGGGACCAACAAGTGACTTACCATCTTCAGATGCTTGGTAATTTTCCTCAGTAATTCATCTTCTGCTATCAACTCCTTTGTCTTACTTGATGGAATAGGTAAAGCATACCTCACAACAGATTCTCCTGTTGGTGGAGATCTTAAAACCATTGGTTCAAGTTTATCACGTACTAATTTTGAACTTTGTTTTTCCTTTGGTTTAGGTGACAACGGTGAATTAAGTAGTCCTTTTCTGTAATTTAATTCTGGAACATTTGCCAACTTATTACTAGAGGCCAACAGATGCTTTACTGGCTTCATTTTGTTATTTAGCTTCTAAATTATAGATGAAAAAATCTATTACTCCCTGTAAATAAAAGATAAAGATTTCAGATTTTAAATAATGACAGGCTAACAACTGCCATGAAGAGGATGAATCCCAAAACCAACTCTGGAGAAATTGCAAAATAAAAAAAGGAAACATTCTTAACCACATTTTTTTTTTTTTAATTGTAAGGTACCCCTACATGTGACTAAAGACTGATTTATGTATGGGCATTTAGAATGAAGAGCTGATGAAGGGGAAGAAAATAGTGGCGGCAGTGAAAGAATACTGGAAAAACTTCAAAATGTTATTCTTAGCCTTAGCCAGGTGGCTCAGTTGGTTGGAGCATAGGTCCCACACACCAAAAGGTTGATTTCAATTCCCAGTCTAAGCACATACCTAGGTGGTAGGTTCAATCCCTGGACAGGGCACATATTCGAGGCTATCAGTCAATGTTTTACTCTCACATCGATTTCTCCTCCCCTTTCTCTCTTTAAAATTAATGAACATTCCTCAAATTAGGATTTTTTTATGTTATATTTAGCTTTCCCCCATTTTTAAACTAATATATACCCTTCAAACGTATCATTATATTACACCCAGGATAAGAGCAGAATAATATAAGGGCTGCACCAAATCATGCTGGTGTAAGAAAGTATGTATGTACTGGGCAGTTTTTAAGACTTTCACTCAACTGCTTTTTCTCCCCAAAGCTGATTAAGACCCAAGACAATACTTCCCTTCCAAAGAGTTTTAAAGTATATACCTGACCATCTGATAGACTGACAAAATTGAGACAGAAAAGTGCTGATTCTCTATTGTCTGAAACTCTACACAACTACACTAGTTCCACTGTTGTGGGTTGAACTGTGCCCCCCAAAAGATATGTCCGAGTCCTAACCCTTGGAACCAGTGACTATGGCCAAATTGAAAATACAGTCTTTTTGGATGTAATCAAGTTAACACAAGGTCACAGTGGATTAGGGTGGACCCCAAAGTCAATGACTAGTGTCAGGATAAGAAAGACATGTGAAGACACATGCATATAGACAGACAGGGAGGAAGGCCAGGTAATGGCACAGGCAGAGATTGGAGTGATGCACCTATGAGCCAAAGAATATTAATATTAAGAGATTGTCAGCCACTCACCAGAACTTTGAAAGAAGCAAGAAAAATATTCCCTAAAACCTTCAGGGAGTACATAGACCTGCCAATACATTGATTTTAGAATGCTAGACCCCAGAAATGTGACAATCAATTTCTACTGTTTCAAGACACCCAGTTCATGGTACTTTGTCATGCCAGTCTTAGGGAGCTACACATACACTGATGGAAGGGATACAAATGTAAGAGTGATAGAGAGGAAATCTGCTTGGCTGATATCCTTAAGTAAACAAGAAGAAATGGGTCTTAATGCACAAGTGAGTCAATGTACTTTAGGTGGGTACTGGGAAAATTATATTCCTGTAACAGATAGGAAGGCAGAAAAGTGGGCTACTTCAAGAAACCAGTAAGAAAAGAATGGTACCCTCACTGGGTGTTAGAAAATGACCTCACACCTGGCTGGTGGCTCAGTAGGTAGGCACCGGCCTTCGGGCCCAAAGGTTGCTGGTTCGATTCCCAGCCAGGGCACATAACCAGGTTGCAAGCCAGGTCTCCAGCCAGGTCCATAGCTGGAGGCAGGTGAAAGACAACCATACATTGATGTTTCTCTCCCTCTCTGCCTCTCTCCCTTCCCCTCTCCCTGAAAATAATAAATAAAATCTTTAAAAAAAAGAAAGAAAAGAAAAGAAAATGACCTCACAAATGGATCCATGAAGTTCACGTTTATAGAGATTACTTGTGGCGAATACCCATATTACTTCATTTATAACCTTAAGGGGTTAATATATCACCATAAATTGGACTAAGTTCATCAGTCACTTTCCACCACACAGACAAATGTTTTCTGGTTTTCCTTCAAGTATTAATTTGATATTCATTTCAAACTGTAATGATACAGTATACAAAATGGGGGATACGGTAGAACAGTATGAATTGCCCGAGATTCTGCATCAAAAGGAGCACAACTGCCATTGTGGCACTCACACATAGAAAAAATTAAGAGGAAAACAGGAGTGCTTTTGCCAAAGAATCTAACAAATTCTCACAATCTGATGAAGGAGTTAACTGCCCATTCTCCCCACGGAGGAGTGGGTTTACCTGCTGAGGCTGTTGGAAGTCAGGTTCTGGGGCAGTTCTCTTGGCTAGGTGACCAAGTTAGAAATTCTGAGCCGCCCAGACTTCAAGACGGGTGCCTGAAAACCGCCAGACTCCAGCCCTGCTAGTTTACAACCTGACATTGGTACTGAAAGCAAAGGCCTGGCTGTTGTGCCCTGGGCGGCAGCAACGACTGCCTGGCGCATGGCCCATGGCACACGCCATAGGGTCAGGCCGTTGACGCCCCATCGCCAGCGTCGGACGACAACGTTCGACTTTCGATGTTTGATGCCCGATGCCTAGAAAGGACCCCTACCACTGTATTTCTCCTAATAAAAGTGAAAAATCCAGGCAACTGAGGAGTCCTCAAGGACAGTAACACAGATCACGACCTCGTTCTTTGTTGCATTCTCACCCCTTCACAAGCACAGGTTCTTTCAGGCATTTAGTATAAAGAAGTGAAACAGGGCTCATTGGGTACTTTGAAAACCTAAGCATCACTCGCAAAACCTGAGCCCCAGGCCATCACCTTCCAATGTCTAAAACGTTTTTCATTGTGACCTTTTGTGGAGTTCATTTACCAGATTCTATGCTCCCACGGATTTCTGCAGCAGCTTCCAAGTTTCAGTAATAAAGCAAACTAGAAAGATGAGTTATGCCACGTAACCAGGCTCCTGCCATCTGTTTCCATGTACTCTCGTATACAATTTTCTAGGGCAGAGTTTTTCAGTAGTTTGACTTCAATTAATTAATTTTGTCCTTAAAACATTGAAAATTATTCATGTAAAACACTCTCCAAATAAAGCTTTGTTGACCAAAGTAAAATGTTTTATATTTTAAAATATTAACTTGATGTTTATGATGACTATGTTTACGAACAGCCTGTCCAAAGTCCTGAAAGTTTAATAATCATCTCATGAGACCTGGTGCAAACCACCATCAGTGTAATAATGGTAGTTACAGTTGGGATTGATGGAAAGGGACACCAGGAAGACTTCTGGAGAACTAGAAATATCACTGCTCTTTTGGGAAGTGTTCAGAAATCAGGAACGTTTACAGTTATCATTTGTGCATTTTTCTAGTATGTATACATCAATAATAAAGAGAAAAATATACATAGAGTGTTCAAAGTTATTAAATACTACACAACATAAAACAAACTTTAGCAATCAATTTAATCTGAGGAAACTTCATGAAGAATTGAATTACAAATTCAAAGTTTTTAAAAACCATTATAAAATGGAAAGGGTAGGAGAGATGTCAGAAAAGAGACATTTAATTTTAAAAGAGATCCTCAAATTTTCAAGATTTAATGGTAGATTTATATTATTTTTCAGAACCCTGAAAACTGATTATATCTAGTTATTTTTTAATTTTGCTGGCAAAATCTAAATGGTCAAGTTGTTATATTACATAAGCAAGCCACTCAACATTTGTTAAGTAAGAAATCCATAACCAGGTTTATGGTTGCAAACCAGGTCTCCAGTCAGGTCTGTGGCTGGAGGCAGGTGAAACACAACCATACATTGATGTCTCTTTCCCTCTCTGCCTCTCTCTTCCCCTCTTTCTAAAAAATAATGAAATAAAATCTTAAAAAAAAAAGAAAGAAAGAAAGAAAGAAATCCAGCATCCTTATTTTTCTGTGGCCTTATATTCAACTTAACTGGAAACCAAAGACAATTGGTGCTAGTAATGTAATAGTGAAGAAATCTAAAAGGTGAATAAATTTAATCATAGAATGTCAAACTTTGCAGTGACTCAAATCTATTACATGAATGCACCCATTATTCTTTAGAGGCAAGCAATACCTAGGACTAGGAAACAAACTTTTTTATATGACATTTATAAATTACATAGCTGTCATTGTACTTAATGGTGAAAACTGAGTAATTGTCTCTTAAGATTGGAAACAAGGCAAGGATATTTGCTTTTATCATGTTTACTTCATCTTGTACTGGAGTTCATAGCTAGTGCAATAAGAAAAAAAAGATATTATCATTGCAATAAAAGAAATAAAACTTTCTTTATCCCTAGACAATACGATTATGTTCAAATAAAATCCAAAGTAACATAAACAAATTACTAAAACTAATAATTAATGTATCAAGATCCTGAGTTGAAGGTCATTGTACAAAAAGCAATTGTATTCCTACATACTAGTGACAAACAATTGAATCCCTTCACAAACAATATGTCTTTCTAAAAATCATTTATACAATGACAAAAGTACCAAATATTTAGGAATAATTTTAACAAAATAAAAACATGCACAAATAAAACTATAAAATATTACTGAGAAAAGTTAAAGAAGACTCAAATAAATGAAAGTAGACACTATGTTCCATGGATAGGAGGACACAATATTGATAAAATGTCAGTCATCCTTAAATTAATCTATGTTTATGAATAGTAAATTTATAGATTAAATGAAATTTCAATCAAAATTCAAGCAGTCTATTTGATAAAAATTGACAAAATGTTCAATTACTCTGGAAATGCAAAGATCTAGAGTAGCCAAAACCATCTTTAAAAATTAGTAAATATCCAAATAATTTATGTGATTTCAAGTTATTATAAAGCTAAAAAAGAAATTGAAAGCTAAAACTGAGTTATTATAAAGCTATTAAGCTATAGTAATCAAGGCAGCATAGTATTGCTCAAAGATACACAAAAAGGTTAGTGAAAATGTTAAAAGTTCAAAAATACACCTACTCATGCACAGACAGTCTCTGATTTACAATGGTTTGGCTTACAATTTTTCAGATTTACAATGACTCAAAAGAGATATATGGAAGTAGAAATCATACTTTGAATTTTGAATTTTACTGTTTTCCCAAGTTAGTGATATGTGGTACAATATTCTTTCATGATGCAGGACAAAAACAGCTCCCAGTTAACCACATGTTCATAAGGGTAAACAATATATACTCTACCATGTATTTATTGTGTTAGATGATTTTGCCAAACTGTAGGCTAATATAAGTGTTCTGATTGCCTTTAAAGTTAGGCTAAGCTATGGTGCTCAGTAAGTGAGATATATTAAATGCATTTCAATTTAGGATATTTTCAGCTTATGATATAACCCCACCATAAGACAAGGTACATCCATTGAAATTCTATTGATTTTTTTTTAAGTATATTTTATTCATTATGCTGTTACAGTTATCTCTGTTATTTCCCTGTTGTCTCTCTCTGCCCAGTATACCCTTCCCTCCAACAATCCCCACTCTTAGTTCATGAATAAAAGTTCTTTGGATTCTCCATTTCCTTTACTAAACACACCAGTGCACTTCAATGGGAAAAGAAAAATCTAACAAATAGAGCAAAGAGCTGATATAATTATAGAAAAAAATTTTCCATTACTCCTGGCTAACATTATATCTTTAAAAAATGGAATTGGATCATAGACATTGTACAATGAAAATGTACTACATTTATTATTATTTTAAAATTAATTTATTGTTCTATTACAGTTGTCCTATTTTATCCCCATTGAACTCCCCTCCCTCACCTACCCGATTCTTTCACCCACAGGCAATCCCCACGCCGCTGTTCATGTTCATGAGTCATTTCTACTAGTTCCTTGAATAAACCCTTCTCCTACTTCCCCCATTTACCCCCTTTCCTCCTCTCCTTTGGTCACTGTCAGACTGTTCCTTGTTTCCATGCCCCTGGTTCTATTTTGCTCATTTGTTTGTTTTGTTCATTAATTTCCTGTATTAGGTGAGATCATACGGTATTTGTCTTTTGATGCCTGGCTTATTTCATTAAGCATAATACTCTCCAGTTCCATCTATGCTGTCACAAAAGATAGGAGTTCCTTCTTTCTTTCTGCTGCATAATATTCCATTGTGTAAATGTACCACAGTTTGTTTTGTTTTGTTTTGTTTTTTGATCCATTCATCCACTGAATGGCTGTTTCAGTGGCACTTAGGCTGTTTCCAGGACTTGAGTATTATAAATATTGCTCCTATTGACATAGGGTTTCATAGGTTCTTTTTTAAATTAATTTATTATTGTTGTATTACAGTTATTTCATTTTTTCCCATTACTCTTCCCTTCCTCACCCTCACATTCCCTCACCCACAGTCAATCCCCCCCTCATTGTCCATGTCTATGGGACTTTCACATTAGCTCCTCAACTAAACCCTTTCCCTACTTTCCCTCAATCCTTTCTTCCCACCTGGCTACTGTCCTTCTGCTTCTTTTTTTTTTTTTTTTTTTTTTCCATGTCTCTTGTTCCTTCTGCTTGTGTTTGTCTTCTTCAATTGTAGTACATATGAGGCATATTTATACTAAAAGTATTTTTTTGGTTTATCTAAAATTCAATTTTTCCCTGAAATTCACATTTAACCAGTTGTCCTGTTTTTTATCTGGCAACCCTACTCCTAACAAGTTTCCGTACCTAGTCTACCCCTTCTATGCATTTTTCACTTCTGCCACAGTGATTTTTATAAAGTAAAAAATGATCATGTAACACTCAAGCTTAAAACATAGACAGCTTTCTGTATACTTAGAATAAAGAACAGTTGATTTTGAACAATGGGGAACGTAGGAGTGCTGACTTCACACAGTCAAAAATGCACATGTAATTTTGACTCCCCCAAACTCAGTTATCCCTTGTTATCCATGGGGATCTGGTTCTAGGACCCCTGCATATATCAAAAACTGAGGATGCTCAAGTCCTCTACATAAAACAGTGTATGTAGATCAGTGCATATATTCAGCCATCCACATCCACATTCACATCCACAAACTCCCAACCATGGACCAAAAACGGTACAGGTACTTATTGAAAAAAGTCCTCATATAAATGAACCAGCACAGTTCATACTTCTTTTTCTTGTCTGATAGTTATGGCTAAAACTTCCAAAGCAATGTTGAACAGAAGGGGAGAAAGTGGACAGCCTTGTCTCGTTCCTGATCTTAGGGGGAAAGCTCTTAGTTTTTGCCCATAGAGTATGATGTTGGCTTTAGGTTTCTCATATCTGGTCTTTATTATGTTGAGATATGCTCCCTCTATTCCCATTTTGCTGAACATTTTTATGATAAATGAGTGTTGTACTTTATCAAATGCTTTTTCAGCATCTATTAATATGACCATATGGTTTTTGCCTTTCATTTTGTTGATGTGGTGTATTACATTTATTGATTAATGAATGTTGTACGATCCTTGCATCCCTGGGATAAAACGCACTTGACAACGATGTATGATCTTTTTTAATGTATTGCTGGATCTGGTTGGCCAATATTTTGTTGAGAATCTTAGCATCTATGTTCATTAGAAATACTGGACTGCAGTTTTGTTGCTTTATTGTGTCTTGACCTGGTTTTGGAATTAGAATAATATTAGCCTCATAGAAAGAGTTTGGGAGTCTTCCCTTTTCTTAGATTTTTGGAATAGGTTGAGAAGGCTTAGGAGTTAGTTCTTCTCTAAGTGTTTGGTAAAATTCACATGTGTAGCCATGTGGTTCATGGCTTTTGTGCTTTAGGAGTGTTTTGATTACTTCTTCAAATTCACTAATTGTTATTGGTCTGTTCAGGATTTCTGCTTCTTCTGAATTCACTTTTGGTAGATTCTACCTCTCCAAAAATTTGTCCATGTCACCCAGGTTATCATATTTCTTGTCATATAGTTGTCTGTAGTAATTTCTTTTTTTCTTTTTTAAAATTTAATTTTGTTGTTGTTGTGTTACATCCATCCCCATTTTACTCCCCTCTGTAGTAATTTCTTACAATCCTTTGTATTTCTGAAGGATCAGTTGTGATTTCTCTTCTGTCATTTCTGATTCTGTTTATTTGGGTCCTCTCTCTCCTTTCCTTGATGAGTCTGGTTAAAGATTTGTCAATTTTATTGATTTTTTCAAAGAACTACCTCCTGGATTTATTGATCCTTTGAATTTGAGTCTGTAAGTTACTTAATTCTGCTCTGATCTTGATGATTTCCTTCCTTCTACATGTTCTGGACTTTGTTGTTGCTCCTCTAGTTCTTGCAACGTTATGGTTAGGTTGTTTGTATAAGTTTCTTCTAACTTTCTCAGGGAGGCCTGTATTGCTATGAAGTTCCCTATGAGGACTGCCTTTGCTGTGTCCCATAGGTTTTGGGCTGTTGTGTATTTGTTGTCATTTGTTTCCAGGAATGTTTTGATTTCATCTTTGATCTCATTGTTAACCCATTCCTTACTTAAAAGCATGTTATTCAGTTTCCATGAATTAAAGTGTGTTTGGTTTTTTCCCTTGAGATTGATTTTTAGTTTCAAGCCATTGTGATCTGAGAAGATGCTTGGTATGATTTCAACCTTTTTAAATTTTTGGAGGCCTGTCTTGTGACCTACCATGTGGTCCACCTTTGAGAATGTTCCATGTGTATTTGAAAAGAATGTATATTTTGCTTCTTTGGAGTGAAAGGTTCTGTATATATCAGTTAAGTCCATTTCATCTAGAATGTTGTTCAATGCCACAATATCCTTGGTGTTTTTTCGTTTAGAAGATCTGTCCATTCTTGATAATGGGGTATTAAAATCCCCTACTATTAGTGTGCTGCTGTCTATACCCTTCTTGAGTCCTCTAGAATTTTCCTTATATATTTGGGTGCTTCTATGTTGGGTACATATATATTTATAAGGGTTATATCTTCTTGCTGGATTGTTCTCTTAAGTGGTATGAAATGTCCTTCTTTGCCTCTTTTTATGGCCTTTATTGTAAAATCTATTTTGTCCGAAGTAGGTATTGCTACCCCAGCCTTTTTCTTACGTCCATTTGCTTGATATATACTTTTTCCATCCCTTCACTTTCAGCCTGTGTCAGTTTTTGTTCTGGGGTGGGTCTTTTGAAGACAGTATATATGTGAGTCATGTTTTCTTATCCATTCAGCTACCCTATTTTGGGTAGCTTTTGATTGGCGCGTTTTATCCATTTATATATTTTTTTAATTTTATTATTGTTGTATTACATCCATTGCCTTTTTGTTCCCCTCTGTCCCCCTCCACACTCACCCATTCCACCCCAAAGTCAATCCCACCTGTTGTCCATGTCCATGGTTCCTTCATACTGGGTTCTTCTCTAAACCACTCTCCTTCCTTGCCTCTTCCTCCCCCCCTCCCAACAACCCCGTTCCCCCTGACTACTGAAGGCCTATTCACTATATTCATATAGCTGGTTCTGTTTTGCTTGTTGTTAGTTTTGTTCATTATTGTCCTATAATGGGTGAGATCATATGGTATTTGTCCTTCACTGACTGGCTTATTTCACTAAGCATAATACTTTCTAGTTCCCTCCTTGTTGTTGCAAAGGATAGGAATTCCTTCTTTCTTTCTGCTGTGCAGTATTCCATTGTGGAACTATACCAAAGTTTTTTGATTCAATCATCCACTGATGGGCATTTAGGCTGTTTTCAGCACTAGGCTATTATAAATAGTGCTGCTATGAACATAGGGGTACATAGGTTCTTATGAATTGGTGTTTCAGGATTCTTTGGGTACAGTCCTAGTAGTGGAAGTGCTGGATCAAAAGGCAGTTCCATTTTTAGTTTTTTAAGGAAACTCCATACTGTTTTCCATAGTGGCTACACCAGCCTGCATTCCCACCAACAGTACACCAGGGTTCCCTTTGCCCCACATCCTCACCAGCACTTGTTGTTTGTTGATTTGTTGATGATTGCCATTCTGACAGGTGTGAGGTGGTATCTCATTGTGGTTTTAATTTGCATCTCTCTGGTGACTAGTGATGTTGAGCATTCTTTCATATGCCTCTGGGCCCTTTGTATATCTTCCTCAGAGAGTTGTCTGTTCAGGTCCTTTGCCCATTTTTTAATTAGGCTGTCTGTCTCCCTGGTTGAGTCTCATTAGTTCTTTATACATTTTGGAGATCAGACCCTTGTCTGAGGTCTCATTGGCAATTATGTTTTCCCATACAGTTGGTTCCCTTTGAATTTTGCTGATATTTTCTTGAGCTGAACAGAAACTTTTCAATTTGATATAGTCCCATTTGTTGATATGTTCTTTGATTTCCTTTGCCCTTGGTGAAGTATCAGTAAACATATTTCTGCGTAGGATATCCAAAAGTTTACTGCCTATATTTTTCTCCAGGACCTTTATGGTGGCACTGCTTATGTTTAAATCCTTTATCCATCTTGAGTTTATTCTGGTGTATGGTGTAAGTTGGTGGTGTAGTTTTATTTTTTTACATGTTGCTGTCCAGTTCTCCCAACACCATTTGTTGAAGAGACTGTTTTTACACCATTTGATGTTCCTTCCCCCTTTGTCAAATATTAGTTGACCATAGAGTCCTGGGTTAATTTCTGGGCTCTCCATTCTGTTCCATTGATCTATATGTCTAATCTTATGCCAGTACCAGAGATTTTTCATGACAGTAGCCTTGTAGTATTATTTGGTGTCTGGTATTGTAATTCCTCCTACCTTGTTCTTCTTTCTTAAGATAGCTGTGGCTATTCATGGGCGTTTTAGCTCCATATAAATTTTTGAAGTATTTTTTCTATTTCTGTGAAGTCTGTCATTGGTATTTTAATGGGGATTGCATTGAATCTGTAGATTGCTTTGGGTAGTATGGACATTTTAATTATGTTAACTCTTCCCATCCATGAACATGGTATATGCTTCCATTTATTTGTATCTTCCTTCATTCCTTTCCTCAATGTTCTGTAGTTTTCTGAGTACAGGTCTTTTACCTCCTTGGTTAAGTTGATTCCTAAGTACTTTATTTTTCTTGTTGCTATGGTAAATGGGATTTGTTTTCTCACTTCTATTTCTAATGCTTCATTATTGGTATACAAAAATGCTTTTGATTTCTGAATGTTGACTTTATATCCAGTTATTTTGCTAAATTTGCTTATTAGGTCTAGTAAATTTTTGGTGGAGCCTATCAGGTTTTGTATGTACACTATCATGTCATCTGCAAATAATGACAGTTTGAATTCCTCCTTTCCAATTGGGATACCTTTAATTCCTTTTTATTCTCTGATAACTATGGCTAGAACTTCCAAGATGATGTTAAACATAAGTGAGAAAAGTAGACAGCCTTGTCTCATTCCTGATCTTAGGGGGAAAGCCTTTAGTTTTTGTCTGTTAAGTATGATGTTGGCTTCAGGTTTCTCATATATGGCCTTTATAATGTTGAGGAATACTCCCTCCATCCCCATTTTGCTGAGGGTTTTTATCATAAATGGTTGCTGTACTTTATCAAATGCTCTTTCAGCATCTATTGATATAATCATATGGATTTTTTCTTTCATTTTGTTGATGTGGTGTGTTACATTTATTGATTTACGAATGTTGTACCATCCTTGCATCCCACTTGATCATGTGTATGATCTTTGTAATATATTGCTGGATCTGGTTGGCCAATATTTTGTTGAGAATCTTAGCATCTATGTTCATCAGAGATATTGACCTATAGTTTTCCTTCTTAGTTGTGTCTTGACCTGGTTTGGGAATTAGAATAATATTGACCTCATAGAAAATGTTTGGGAGTCTTCCCTCTTCTTGGATTTTTTGGTATAAGTTGAGAAGGATAGGAGTTAGTTCTTCCTTAAATGTTTTGTAGAATTCACTTGTGTGTCCATCTAGTCTGGGCCTCTTGTGCTTTGGGAGATTTTGGATTACTTCTCCAATTTCACTAGTTGTTATTGGCTTATTCAGGCTTTCTGCTTCTTCTGGGTTCAGTTTTGGTAGGTTATACATTTCCAGAAATCTGTCCATTTCGCCCAGGTTGTCATATTTCTTGTCAATTAGTTGTTTGTAGTAATTTCTTACCATCCCTTGTGTTTCTGAGGTATCAGTTGTGATTTCTCCTCTGTCAGTTCTGATTCTGTATATTTGGGTCCTCTCTCTCTTTTTCTTGATGAGACTGGACAAAGACTTGTCAATTTTATTAATTTTTTCAATGAACTAGCTCCTGGATTTATTGATTCTTCAAATCATAGTTTGAATCACTGAGTTATTTAGCTCTGCTCTGATCTTGATGATTTCCCTCCTTCTACATGCTCTGGACTTCATTTGTTGTTGCTCCTCTAGTTCTTGCAAGTTTATGGTTAAGTTGTTTTTATAAACTTCTTGGACCATTTTAGGTAGGCCTGTATTACTATAAATTTCCCTCTGAGCACTGCCTTTGCTCAGTAAGAGCAAAACTTATGTGTCCCATAGGTTTTGGGCTGTTGTGTATTCATTGTCATTTGTTTACAGAAACTTTTTGATTTCATCTTTGATCTCATTGTTAACCCATTCATTACTTAAAAGCATGTTATTCAGTCTCTATGAATGAGAGTGTTTTTGTTTTTTCCCCTTGAGATTGGTTTCTAGTTTCAAGCCATTTTGATCTGAGAAGATGCTTGGTATAATTTATATTTTCCTATATTTGTAGAGGCTTGTCTTGTGACCTAACATGTGGTCTATCTTAGAGAATGTTCTATGTGCATTTGAAAAGAATCTGTATGTTGCTTCTTTGGGGTGAAAGGTTCTGTATATATCAGTTAGGTCCATTTCCTCTAAAGTGTTGTTCAATGCCACAACATCCTTAGTGATTTTTTGTCTGGAAGATAGTGGGGTATTTTTGATAGTGGGGTATTAAAATTTCCTACTATTAGTGTGTTGCTGTCTATATCCTTCTTGAAGTCCTCCAAGATTTCCCTTATATATTTTGGAGCTCCTACATTGGGTGCATATATGTTTACAAGAGTTATTTCTTCTTGATGGATTGTTCCTTAAGTATTATGAAATGTCCTTCTTTATCTCTTTTTATGACTTTCATCATAAAATCTATTTTGTTTGAAATAAGTATTGCTACTCCAGATTTTCTTTCATGTCCTTTGCTTGATATATATTTTTCCATCCCTTCACTCTCAATCTGTGTCCATCTTTTGTTCTGAGGTGGGTCTTTTGAAGACAGCATATATGTGGGTCATGTTTTCCTATCCATTCGGCCACGCTATGTCTTTTGATTGGTGCATTTATTTATTTACATTTAAGGTTATTATTGATTCTTATTCATTGCCATTTTCTCCCTTGGTACCTGTAGTCCTCTTTGACTTTCTGTTTTTTCATTTTATTTATTTATTTATTTATTTTTAAAGCAGACCCTTTAGCATTTCTTGGAATGCTGGATTGGTAGAGATGTATTCTTTTAGTCTTTTTTTTTTTTTTGTCTGGGAAACTCCTTATTTCTTTTTCTATCTTGAATGAGAATCTTGCTGGATAGAGTATTCTTAGTTGCAGGCCTTTGTTTCCCATTACCTGGAATATTTTTTGCCATTTCCTTCTGGCCTGTATTGTTTCTGTTGAATAATCATTTGATAGCCTTATTGGAACCCCCTTATATGTTATTTGTCATTTCTCTTTTGATGCTTTTAGGATTCCCTCTTTAACTTTGAAATTTGCCATTTTAATCATAATGTGTCTTGGAGTTGGTCTGGTTGGCTTGATCTTCATAAGAACCCTCTGATTTTCCTGAACTTGAGCAACATTTTCACTCATCGTGTTAGGGAAATTTTCTATCATTACTTTTTTGAACAGGTTTCCATTCCTTGTTTTTCTTCTCCTTCTGGTATCCCTATGATATGGATATTTTTGCATTTCATGTTGTCCTGCAGCTCTCTTAAAAACAGCAATTCCACTACTTGGACTATACCCAAAGAATCCTGAAACACCAATTCATAAGAACCTATGCACACCTATGTTCATAGTGGCACTATTTACAATAGCCAAGTGCTGGAAACAGCCTAAGTGCCCATCACTGGATGATTGGATCAAAAAACTTAGGTACATTTACACAATGGAATTCTATATAGCAGAAAGAAAGAAGGAACTTGTACCCTTTGCAACAACATGGATGGAACTGGAGAGCATTACGATTAGTGAAATAAGCCAGTCAGTGAAGGACAAATATCATATGATCTCACCCATTACGGGACAATAATGAGCAAAACTAACAACAAGCAAAACAGAACCAAGTATATGAATACAAGGAATAGGCCTTCGGTGGTCAGGGAGAACGGGGTTGGGTGGAGCGGGGAGGCAGAGGTAAAGAAGGGGAGCAGCTTAGACAAGAACCTAGTATAAAGGAACCATGGACATGGACAACAGGTGGGATTGACTTAGGGGGGAATGGGTGGGTGGAGAGGGGGACAGAGGGGAGCAAAAAGGGGATGGATGTAATACAGCAACAATAAAATTAAAAAAAAAAAAAAAAACCTCTTCATTCTTGTTCAGTCTTTTTTCATTCCCTTGCACTGTCTTGGAATATTTTTCTGCCTTGTCCTCTAACTTGCTGATCCGATCCTCTGCTTCCTCTAGCCTACTGTTGATTCCTTCTACTGTATTCTTCAATTCAGAAATTGTATTCTTCATTTCCTCCTGGCTCTTACTGATAGTTTCTAAGTGTTTTTTAATGCTGGTGTAGCTCTCAGTAAGTTCCTTGTAACTTCCCTGGAGTTGTTTGTAGTTCCCCTGGAGTTGTTTATAGTTTTCTTTGAGCTGGTTGAGCTCATTGAGCTTCTCTATTATCATTCTTTTGAATTCCATATCTGATAGTTTGTTTGCCTCTGTTTCATTTAGTGATCCTTCTGGGGATCCTTCCTTTCCTTTTGGTGATGGACTGATTCTTTTTCCCCCCATTTTGGGTGTCTGTTGTTGCTTGTTTTTGTCTTGGATTAATCTGCTTTGATTCCCTGCCTTTGTGGAGCACCCTTCTGTGTTAGGAGATTTATGGAGTTCAGTGTCGCAGTCTCCTAGATTTCTTCCGCTTGTTGCTCTTTGGGTGGCCTTTATGTCATTAACTTGGGCTGTCTGGTTGTATTCTGGATTGGTTGTGTATGTTGCTCCTTTCCTTCCAGTTGGCTGATTGAAAGACACTCCTTCTATCCTTTCTCATACACTGTTTTTGAGCTGCTCCTAAAACAGAACCACCAGTCCAGGCAAAATAACCATACCTTCAGAGACATCTTTCTCCTTTAGTTGCCCTTTTGATTGCCTATGAACGTAGCTATATACCCATACCCCCCAAGGTAATCCTCGCTTTTAATCACACCCTCAGCTGCAACTGAGCCTGTCTTAATAAGGATGTAGATATGATGAGACTGTTGTACAAGAGGAAAAATGATTAAGTTGACTAAAATATAGAGAATTTTGAAGGGTGCTAAGGAGTACCAAAGATAGCAGGGATATGAGAGAAGGAGCCAACTTATCTCTTCTATAGAAATGAGGAAGGGGAGAATCAGAAAGCCTCAAGTGTGAGTGAACATGATAACCATATATATATATATATATATATATATATATATATATATATATATAGTTATATGTATATAGTTGCTGCATCTACCTCCCTGTCCACCCTTAATGAGCCCTGATTGGTCCAGGTGGAGATAGGACCTGTGTGCTTTTAGCAGGAAAAAGGAATGTGTAGTCCCTAGTAGTGCACACACACAAAAAATATTTTTTTTTAAAAAGAAAGAAAGGGTTTAAGCAGCTGAAGAGGGGAGGAATACTTAGATTGAGGACTGGGAATGCGTTGTAGCAGGAGAGTGAGTATACTTTAAAATAAGAGTAGGACGAGGGTCTTGGGTAGTTAGATGGATTGAGATAAGAGAGGAGTAAAAATATGTGAGTTGTGATACACTATGATATAAACAGTATTTACTTAAAATGCACTAATTTTGAGGGTTGGAAATAACTTTTGAAAAGGATATGTTAGGGATTAATAGTTCATGTAGCTCTTAGTGAAACAGAGGTGCTTGAGATTAGCAGAGATCCATTTCCTGAGTCTGCCTCTTTTTCTTGGTCAAGTCTCTGCAGTCTACAAGCAAGCTGTGCAGTCCTGGAGTGGCAGGGCCTATGGCTGTCACAGTCAGGGCTGATTCTGAGTGCCAGCCTCCAGGTAGGCTGAGCCTCCAATAGCCTAGCTGGGTTTCTACGCTGCAGGTGTGTTGATGCCCTTGCTTCTCTCACTGGTTCTGTGTGGAGACCTGCAGGGTGCTTCTGTGGTGTCTATGGCTGCTTCTCCCCCTCCAGCTCCTAGAGGAGGTTTCTGTCTTGGATGGGCACCTGGCTCCAAGGCGGGGTGGCCTGTAACCTCGCTGGCTCCTGTGATGGCTGGCCCTACCCTAGCAGCTCCCGGAGGAGGTAGCCCCTGTCTGCAAATAGCGCCTGGCTCTCCCAGAGCCCCATAGGTCACCTGCCGGTGAAGGTTAACCCTCCAAGCAGTCCAGCTCTTTGAGGAGTTTTTCTCCACTGCCTCTGGATGCCTGCCTGGCTCCCCAGGGGGGTCTGCAGCACAGTCCACCCCCAACAAACGCTATGCCTCCACCTCCAGCTCCTCTAGGAGGCCTTTGTCACCTGTAATGGGCGTGCCAGTTGCACCAGCTGCAAGTTCCTTGCACGCAGTTTCGAGTGTTTGTGGGAGCCTGTGCACCGGTGTGGGTGTGCAGGGTTGGGCCTCCCCCCCCCCCACGCTGGGGACCTGCCCTGCCCTCTACCTGAGTGGCGCAACGGCACAATTTTTGGCCCTCTCACCACCCCGGGCAGTGCACTTCCCCAATCCTTGGTTCCTGCTCCCAGCGGATCTCCTCTCCTTTGCCTTTGGCCCAGGGAGGTGCTTCCTCTCTCTCAACCTCCAGAGCAAGGCTCTCATACAGTCCCTCCCCTGCAGGAATTCAATTCCTCATTCCCTCTGGAGTTTGCACTCACTGCCCACAATTCATTGCTCAGATTTCTAGTCACCAGGGAGCCTGAAGATGTCTTCAGTTAGAGCCACTTCTTTGGGCAGAGCCACCACTGCCCAGAGCCGACCTCGGCCCACTGGCCAGTTTGGAACTGTCTCAGCTGCTCTCCTGTAGGTCTCTGCCGCCTCTGGGCTATGCACCCCTGAATCCAGATGCTTGCTGCTCCAATTCTTAGGGACCTGCAGACATCCCGTGCTCCCTACCCTATCCTCCAGCTGCTCTGGCACTCGATAACACCATCAGCACTGCTGTCTACTCTGTCGCCACCTTTCTCTCCAGTTTTTAATTTTTAAGCTATCCGATTTCTGTTTTGTTTGCTCATGCTATTTTTCTTTTAGCCTTTGCCTGAGGATATGTTCACTGGTCTAGGTTGTGGATTCATTCCCTGGTTCTTCGGTCAGACACAAACAGGAGGCTACCAATTGATGCTTCCCTCTCTCATTGATGTTTCTCTTTCTGTCTCTCCCTTCCTCTCTCTTTGGGTTCATTTGCCTGCTTGAGACTTAGGGATACACCGCTCCTGTACTAGAGCGGTGTCAGGGGAAGACTGATGTATGAGGCACGGTGGATGAGATGTGAACACGCTGGGACTGGGAAGATTCAAGTAAGAAGAGCCTTGACCCTGTTTAGGAGGCTTCTGACTTCTAGATCCATGTGGTCTATTTCCTATGCATCTTCAGACAAGGGACTCTATGTTTCAGGCTATCATTTCCCATGGTGCTTCTTATTCACACTAGTACCCCACTTTAGCAAATATCATTCATAGTAAAAATTAAAGGCTATACTGACATTCCCTTTGGACATATGAGGGAGAAGTCAAAATAAACATTGAGCTATGTATTCATTAGAAAATATATTGGACTTTGAACTAAAAAAACAGGGGGAGGAGAGGAGAGGGGGAAGAGAGAAGGGGATTTCTTTCTCTTTTTTTCTTTTTTCTTTCTTTTCATTCTCTTCTTTCTTTCTTTTTTTTTTTTTTTTTTTGTATATTTTATTGATTATGCTGTTACAGTTGTCCTGTATTCTTTTCTTTTGCTCCCTTCCACCCAAGGGAGCAAAACCCCCATTTCCTCTTGCAGTCCCACCGCCCTTAGTTCATGTCCATGGGTTGTACGTATGAGTTCTCTGCCTAATGAATAAAGATTTTATTCATTATTTTTAGAGAGAAGGGCAGGGAGGGAGGAAGAAAGGGAGAGAAACATCAATGTATGGTTGCCTTTCACCTGCTTCCAGCTGGGGCCCTGGCTGGAGACTTGGCTTGCAACCTGGTTATGTGCCCTGGCTGGGACTCAAACCAGCGACCATATATTATTCTTCACTTCTTCCTATCTACCTTTATACCTATTAACTGTTTCCTAACCCCTGCACCATTTCCCCGTGTCACCCCCTTTCCCCTTCTAGCTAATAACCCTCCCAATGACCCCCCAAAGCCATGATTCTGGTCCTGTTCTGCTTATTTGCTTAATTTGTTTTTGTTTTTATTTTTATTTTTTAGGTTCTGTTGTTGAGTTGTGAGTTTGTTGTCTTTGTTGTTGTTGTTTCTATAATGTTCATAATTCTGATCCTGTTTTTCTTAAATAAGCCCCTTAAACATTTCATATAATGGCTTGGTGATGATGAAACCCTTTAGCTTTACCTTGTCTGGGAAGCACTTTATCTGCCCTTCCATTCTGAATGATAGCTTTGCTGGATAGATTACTCTTGATTGTAGGGGGAATTTATTTCCAGTTGTGCCCCAAGGTATAAATATACAGACCATATTAGTTACAAGTATTTCTAAGGGTAGGTTTGGGCTTGGATCACTTGGATTAATGTGGTGGCTAGAAAACTTTTTTTCCAAACAGGCTGAGGCTGTATTTGGTGCTATGAGTAGGTGGGAAGAGGCAAGAGAACTCAACTTGATAGTACTTAACATTAGGTGTGGCCAATGTCCCCCATATGGTATGCAAATACTTTTAAGATCTAGTCCTGTTCACTTTCCTGCCTCATTTCTCAGCCCTCTTCCCACTCTAGGTTCCAGCCACTCTGAATCTTTGCAGCACAGTTCTAGAATATGGCATATTCTGTTCATGTCCATTCAGGATATGGCATCCTGTCTCATCCTTCTCAGTATGTAAAATTCCCTCCCTAAACTTAGCTGATGCATGAACTTTCAGAATGGAGTCTCTGCATGCCTCAGTGTCATTTTGAGTAATACTTGCTCTGTATTCCTTACTACTTGGTGCTGCCACCCATCTTTACAGCCTACGTGGAATATCCTGTGTTCTGTTGACTGAAAATGTAATTGGAATATCCGTTTGCTAGACTGTGAGTTCATGGACCTCAGCACTTATCACACTTATAATTATTTAATGTTTGTCATTGCCTTTAAGCTATTTGAAAACAGTCACTCTGTCTTGTTTGCTACTCTGGTTATAGGGTTAGCACAATACCTGAACGTGATAAATAATTAATGTATGACTGAATTTCCTAGCACATAGGCAGGCATCTGTTTCTCCATCACCTGCCCCACACAATTAGTGGTTTAGCTTCAGATCTCAACCCTTCCAGTCTGTTCTTCCACTTGGAGAACATGTGTGTTCTGTGATTGTATAGTTACCAGATGGCATTAGAAATCGGATCTTGATGACCTAAACCATTACTATTATTTCAAAACAACAAGCTCCTGACAATCAACCCTGTGATTCTTATTAAGGTTGAAAACATGTTTGGCAAGTGATTCAACCTCTAGTATTCTAAACTGAATATTGAGGGACAGAAAGAAAATAATTAATCATTTAAACAATTAAAATAATTAATAGCTACTGTTATCTAGTGCTAGATACTGTCCTGAGTGCTTAATATGCATTAACTCATTTAACCCTTGAAATGACCACCTAGTAATGGATTATTGCTATGTCCATTTTTAAAATGAAGAAACTAAGACATTTTAGAAACTTGGCCAAAGTCGAGTTAAATGCTGACCTGGGATTCAAACTGGAGCAGTCTGGCTCTAGAGTGTGTGCTTGTAACTTCTGTGCTCTTTTGTTTTTAAAAATTACAAAGCCTAATGCTCTGGAAAATATACTGTGTTATATAGCAAGAAAATTTAAATTTCTGATTAAAATAGCAACAACAAAAACCAAAACAGGCCAGGTGAAGATTTACTTTAGGGGTTAAAATACCAAAAGATAGAGTAGGGGTAACTTTAAATTTTAATATGCTCATAAACTCAGCAAATCATATTATATTAAACATTTTGGTTCCTTTTTATCTATGCATAACTGGGCAGCATGAGGGCAACCACTTGTTCCTGTGTATACACCTACTGAAGATTTGACAGGAAGCAAACAGGTTTTTATTAACAGGAAACCCAGTTGCCAGGGCTGGAAACATTCCAAGCCAACCTCATTTGCAAAGCACAGTCAACCGGCCACCCCCCAGGAAGATTAAAGTCCAAAATCAAAGCAAGAAGTTCCACATTATTGCTTAGCTGTCCTTTTGGAGCTTAAACTGGCCACCCAAACAGGTTTCCATCCTCTCTGGGGCATGCTTCAGTGGGTTTTCAGAGTCGCTGGCCTCTTGCAGCAGCTCTCTCCCTCCCCCACCCCCCACCCCCCTCTCTCACTCAGGGTCTAGGGAGTGCTGCTACATCACTCCAGACCATCACTCAAGGGAAGCTCCCTTCACAAGGAACTTTCCAGCTCCTGCCTCCATTGTTGCTATCTCCACAAGAGTGGAAGCAGCTCAGGACCAAAGGGCCATGCCCTAGGGGGTCCTAGCGTCCCAAAGGCTCGAGTCTGGTAAGATATACATCCCAGAATGGGACCCTGCCTCTGGGGAGCTGGCTTCCAACCGTGTGGGGCTGCAGGGAACCCCCAGGCTTGGTTTTGGGGGCTGTAGCCACCACACAGGCCGGGCCTGAAACAGTGGCCCTGTAAGACCTGAGCTAATGCTAGGAGACATGCAAGGACCGAGAGCAAACCTGGAGGTTCCCACGGGAAAGATCAGATCTTAGGAATGTGGTTTGTCCCCTTGAAGCCTGCCTGATAATAATAATGTATACTAGATGTTTATGATCAACGCACACGACGAAGTCACCTCTTTACTCTATGGCCATCTGGCATCTTTGTGTCCAGCAGACCCTGACCTGCGGAACAGCATGTTGTTTCTTCCATTGTTATCCCTAAAAGTGTACCTATTGTATAATCAGCACAATGTGACGTTGATTGGCAATCTTTACCTGCACCCTGTTTGCCCCTATACTCTGTGTAGTTAATAAAAGCTTTGGAGGAATGATCCTCCGGACTCCTCCACTAGAGAGATTAGCCTGTCTTTCTCCCCAGACATACGCTGTGTTGGGCATTTTTTTCTCTCATCTGTGGTTCTGGAGGACCTTGCTGGTCGAGTTCCCCCTCCTGGGGGCCTAAGCCCTGAGTGGTCTCAGCAGCTGCGGCTCCTACCAACAGATTGGCAGCAACAGCAGGAACTTCTGCCACAGGGCTCCCACTGGAGAAACGGGCAGGCTGCGGGTGCTCTTGTTCCCCCGCCCCACTGGTGCCCTCGTGGCTTCCGTCTAGACAAGGGGCACCGGGCCTGCCAAGCCCACACTGGAGACGTGGTCACAAACGGGCGACAGCTGCGGTGGCCTCCCATGTGGGGTAAGTGCAGAGGGCCTTTCTCCCAACCAAGCTCCCCAAGCCCGCAGGCAGAGCATCCACCCCTCCTGTCTTACTGGAGCTCCCCAAGCTCCAGGACAATACTGGAGCGCTCAGGGGGAGAACAGAGGCTTGGAACTCCATCCCCTTTCTGCCACCAGGGAAAGACCTGGAAATCTAAGAGAGCAGCAGTTCAGCCACCAACTCCTTTTAAAGGCTCCCCCAGAATCCCCTGCGCGGCCAGCGCGCCTCACCCTGGTTGACCTGCCAAAGAATAGTGGTGCGGTGCTGCCGCTCCGTGGCTGTCTCTGGCTCCTTCCAATCCCACCCCCATTTCCAGGAGCAGAGTTTTCCCCCCTTTATAAATGTACATATGCACAAGGATAAACATGACATATAATTTTGAATTTCAGCTTTTTCATTTAACATAGACATAACCATTTTTCTGTATTACTATATACAGTCATACTTCAGTATTTGTTGGCTACAAAACTCGTCAAACCCTGCGCTAGTCACATTTTGAGGAGGAAGAAGTATTTATTTCAGCGATTGCTCGGGACTTGGTGCACTTGCTAAAACTTGCACGAGTCAGGGCACTGCCCGATTAGGTACTCCAGGTTTCAGCACTCATCAGGAGTTCCAAAATGAATTACCCAGTACTGAGGTACTCCTCTAATTGTTAAGACAATGACACTGTGTTATTATTTTCACTTGCATTTTTTATGAACTCATTGAAGGCTTTTATTTAAAGTTTTTAAAGTTTTTATTTATTTATTTTTAGAGAGAGGGGAGAAGGAGAGAAACATTGATGAGAAATACATTAATCAGTTATCTCTAGCATGTCCCCAGCTGGGGACCTAGCAGGCAACCCAGGCATGTTTCCTGGTGGGGAATTGAACCAGTGACCTTTTGATTGGTGGAACAAAGCTCAACCAACTGAGTCATGCCATTCAGGGCTCACTAAAGACTTTTCTGTTTACAAATTTTGTATTCATTATGTAATTGTCTATTCATACCTTACATATCTGTTTACTAAAATCTTAACTTTTTCTTATAAATTTGCTTGATTCATTTTCACAAATATAAACATTGTTTATTAGCCATCTAGTGAAAGGATAAAATTCTATTTTATGTGGCTTTGCATCATTTGAAAATATGTATATAATCAACCCAGGTCCATTTTTGTGTTAAAGTATGAGCATAGATAAAAATTATATTTTCAAATTATACAATTACAGTTCCTTTAGCAATATTGCTGACTCCCCTCACCTAAAACGTCCCCTCCTGTTTTTATCTCTTGAAGTCATAGACTTTTCTAGAAATCATAGTCATTTCTAGGATGAGATGGATGACCAGAATGTGGTAGTTAACAGACATTCATATTGGGCACCATACAATCATATCTGAAAATTGGAAAGGAAAATAGCAATATATTAGTTCACTTGTTCCATGCATTGAGTACCTACTGTGTTCTATTTCATGTATTTGAGATAAGAATAAGAGAAAATCACTGCCCTATGAAGCTTATATTCTTGTAGTAGGAATCAACATAAATAAGCAAATATAAGACTTATTAAATGATGATGAATATAGCAGAGAAAATAAAATAGGAGATAGGGTTATGAAGACTCCCATTGGCCCAAAGGTTGTAATTTTAAGTAATTTGGTCTGGAAAGGATTCACTGTGAATGAAGATAGCAAAAGCAAGTGGATAGCTCAAGGAAGAACATTCTAACAGCAAGTACAAAGGCCCTGGGGCAAAAGCATACTTACTGCATTTGAGGAAAAACAGGAAGGCCAGGGTTTCTGGAATAGAGTAAGAAAGGAGAGGAGGTCAGACAGATGGAGTTAAGAGCAGACTGTGTAGGTACATAGAGCCAGAAAAATTTCATTAAGGATCTGTAAACTGAAGCATGGAAACATAGGAAGCATTTGAATTAGCACAAAAGGAGAGAGGAACTAGGTGACACTATTGTGGAATATAACAGAGAATGCCAGGATAAATCCAGGATATGAGGTCACATTCCTAAATAGATTCCATCTAGCCCAGAAGTATTATTCTATTGCAACAAGGGCCTGAGTTTTGGGATTATAAAAACAGGCTCCAGTTGAAGCAGCGTAATCTCAAGAAAGCTGCTGAAACTTCCTAAAACTCAGCTTCATCATCTGTAAAAGGGTTATATGAAGATAGAGAAGTCTTCAGTCATAACTGAGAGAAGTTATTATAGCTACCTACTTTATTCCATAATCTGGAATCAAATCTACTTTGTCTGCTTTTCTTTTCTTTTTTGTTAAGAATAAGATACTATTCTTATTATTAGTAGTAGTAGCAGTAACTAGTAACTATGCCTTTTTTTTTAATATTTTATTTATTTATTTTTAGAGAGAAGGGAAAGAGGGGAGGGGAGAAAGAGAGGAATCAAGAGAAACATCAATCCGTTGCCTCTTGCATGTCCCCCAACCAGGGATCTGTCCAGCATCCCAGGCGTGTGCACTAACCAGGAGTCAAACCAGCAAACTTTTGGCATGCAGGCCAGTGCTCCATCCACTGAGCCACACTAACTAGGGCAATAACTATATCCTGTTGAACTGAGTTTCAAAAATCTGTTAACAGAAATACTTGAGATAATTTGTATTTGCTTTCATCATAGATGGTTTTATAATCATCTTTTCTCTAGTTTACATATAATTAAAAAATAATAATTTAATATGCATGTCACGACACAGATGCCTTTAAACCTCCTAAGTCTATGACTACAAGATAAGGCTCATTCTTTTAAATTCAAAATATAAGGAGTTGGAGCCCCCTTGCAACTAATGTAGCAAAGTCCAACCTTTCACTTATATAACACAGGTGGTGTTGCTTTTCAGAGTCCTAGTTAAAAAAGGTCTTTTTCTATTTTTACCTGCCTTCCCTGTCCTTGCTTTTCTCTCTTACAACAAGACCACCTCATGTTCACAATCTGGTGTGTGGCCTAATGTACTTTTTCTTATATTTTCATAGTAATTTATAAAGATATTTATACACATGTATATTTTTGTCTTATTTGCTTTACATAAATGGAATCATACACACATCCATGCATCATACATTTATTACTCAATAATACCATTTAAAAATCACTTAGTACTGACCAATTTTACTCATTCTACTCTTGTAAGCAAACAAAACAAACAAAAAAATCAGACCTCCTTTTTCATTCACAAAACATTTGGGGGGAATATAACTAATGGGCTCCATCTCATAATTTTTCCAAAACATATGAAATCTGTTCCAAGGAGTAATTGGTATTGCTGCTGGTTGTGGCAAAAAACATCCACCAACTTTTAAATGGATCTTTTTCCGATTCAAAACAAAACCAAGGGAGCAGTTTAGTCAAGGAACTAGTGTGGAAGAACCATGGACATGGACAACAAGTGGGATTGACTTTTTGGGGAGTGGGTAGGTGGGTGAGAAAGGGGACAGAGGGAAGGAAAAGGGGGATGGATGTAATAAAACAACAATAAAATTAAATTAAAAAAAAAAAA